>RAKG01000046.1:0-299452 GCA_009802275.1 Neurospora sp. CHS-2018a
ACGACCTTTTAATTATAGAAGTAGCTATTAGACCCATTGAGCCAAACGACCTTTTAATTATAGAAGTAGCTATTAGACCCATTGAGCCAATAACTAAACTTGGAAAAACGGTTCGTTTTTTCTACCTATATAATTAGAAGCCTTCGTTCCTATTCGTTTCCAATTACTCTTCGCTCCCAAATACCCTTTTTCTATTTTTCTCAATAACTACTTATCGCAACAACGTGCAAATAGTACCAAATTAATCGGAAAGAAAAGACGGTCATTTTGCACTTGGGTGCACTTTGATGCATCCCCTGGTTGAGGAGGAATTTCAATTGCAATGTTATTTCGTGGACTTTTTTTGAACTACTATTAATACCGTGTCTCGATGACGATACAATTTCCTTTTTGGGATAGGAGTGGGGACCCTGGCTCCGCAATTAATTGCATTCTAGCCCATTATAAACAGAATCACTTATTCCTTCCTTACGGAATCTTTAATATAATTAAAGGAATAAGCGCTTCAATTAGTATAAATAGTATAAAGACCCTTTATTCGATTCTTATTTATAACTACCGTTTTTATATTAATTCTAGTTTTCTAATCTTGTCTATTTAGGGTGACCGTTTTAGGGAATTTGCCTACGAAATTTTGTAGTATAATAAGGTGAGAGATTAAAGCGTAATTAAGACGGACTATCCTTTGGAGTAGGTTTAAAATACTTTACGCTTTAGAGATTCCGGGTGGGGCGTGCTTTATAAGTTTTAAATTCTTCTTTTTTACTAATTTCTTACTTATTATTCAATTTTACGCTTCGTCGAATTTAGCAATTGTCCGCCGCCGGTACTACTATAGCCGGGACCGGTAACGGGGCTTCGTTATCTTCTAATAATATCTTTATTTTTTATTATACCTTCTAACCTTTCTTAAAATTTGGGTATAGAAGACCGAATTCTAGGTACTTATTATAAAATTACCAAACCAATTCGTAATAGCCGTTTAAATTATTAGCCGGTTGCCAATCGGGCGGGTAATAAATCTACTTTACTAGATAATTCTAAATACCTTCAATTTTTTAATAATTTAGTAATTCTTAGAACTCCTAACGCCTATCCTCTTCGAAATCGTCCGTCCTAATAACAACTATACCTTTATTTGCCCTAATATCCGTTATTAATTCCTTTTAATTAAGGAGCCCCTCAATATAAAGTTTAATACAGGATATATTAATTACGTAAATAACCTTTATATTCTATAACAAAGCTAATTCTACCGTATATAAACTAGCCTTTATAATACGAAAGGGGCCTTCAAATCGTAGTGCTAACTTAATATATAGTCGCCTAGTAATATAGTTCGCTATATTAAGTATTACTTCGTTACCTACTTTATACTTAGGGGTATTTATATAATATATATTAGTTACCGCTTTATATCGTTCTTAAATTTATTTCGCCGAAGCCTTTACGAAGTCTTAAACTTCTTTAAAACGGCTAATTAATTAGTTAGCCCCGAATATTTATTTTTTTTACGCTTCCGTAGCATTTAGGGGTACCGGAATAGATAGCTCTATATTTATCCGGGGGTAGAAATTATAATTAATAAAGAATGGGGTAACGCTAGTAAATATAGACTTTAAATTATTCCCTTAAAATTTAATTAAAAGTAATTAATCTATTTAATTATTTTAAACCTAATTAATAAATATACGTAAATATTACTCTATTTTAGTATTAATCCGCTTAATTTGACCGTTTATCTCTTTATAGTATAGTATAGTGAATTTTAATTTAATTCCTAATTATTATAATAAATATCTTTAAAAAGCGGATATAAATTATATACTTTTATTGGAAACGATTATATCCGGTAGGCTATAGAGGGTATAAATACGATTAATAAACTTTTTAATAAACTCCTCCGTAGTTAAACCCTTTATTAGAATAAAATACCTTATTTTAATTAAACGGTCTACTACGATTAATATATATTAATATTCTACGCCCTTACCCGCCCGCTATAATTTAGGGAACGGGGTAATATAATCTATTAAAATATTTCTCTATAGGGCGTATAGGATAGGTAATTATTTAAGGAAATTAATTTATAAAATTTTCGTAGCCTTTATCTTACTATACGAAATATATACCTTATAATACGTATTAACTACCGTAACTATACCCGGCTACTAGTATTTATATATTAATACTACAATTTTATTTCTATTTAAGTAGCCGCTTTATACCGAGGAGTAGGTACAATAGATTAAATTTAATTATACTTTCTTATTATCCGGGGGAATTATTAATTTATCCTAGAATATTACCCTATTATTAATTATATAATATTCGGCGAAAGGTATATATATAGTCTTTTTTATATATTTAAATTAACGAGTGCCTATCCTAATAGCTTCGCGAATATTTACTATTATAAAGGAATTAGCGTATAATAAATCTACTAGGTTATCCGTATAAATACCTAGACTTTTATCATCCTCTTCTTTAATACTATTTTTAAGGGTATAGATTACGAGGGGCTCCCCTTTATCATTTATAGTATTTATAACGAAGTTCTCGCTATCTATATTTATTAGATTATTATTAAATAATTCCTTATTAAAATAGTTAGGGTCGATGAACGGTTTGTACCTTACTTTTAGCCTATCGTCCTTTATATTTTTAGGGATATGTTTTAGCTTCTTATTTAAAGCGTTTAATTTAATATTAATTGACCTAGGGCGATATTTAATAGTAAAGTTAAACTATAATAGGAATTCCGATTACTTTATATACTTAGGGGTAAGCTTCTTCGTAATATTAAATATCTTTAAATTCTTATAGTCTATAATAATTTCGAACGGTTAGGTAGCGCCTTCTAATTCGGGCCTCTATTCCTCTAATACCTTAATAACAGCTAGTAATTCTTTATTATAAATATTATAGTTATATTTAGCTATAGAGTACTTCGCCGAAAAATAAGTTATTAGGTATAGTTTATTATCGTCGTATATTTAGGATAGAGTCCCTCCCGTAGATTAATTTGAAATATCGACTTCTACTATTATAGGTTTCTCCTAATTATAGATTTTAAGTATTAACGCTATTGTAAACGCTATTTTTAACGCTTTAAACGTATTATTATATTCTTTATTCTAATACTAATTTATAATCTTCTTTATTAATTCGTATAGAAGTTTGCTTATAGCTGAAAAATTTACTATAAAGCGTTTATAGAAGTTGGTAAAACTTAAGAAACGTTATAATTAGCGCTTATTTATAAAAGCCTCCTATTTAGTAATTACCTTTACCTTTTTAGCGTCTATTTTAATATTGCCCGGGGTAATAATTAGGCTTAAATACTTTGTATATTAAATATAAAATTCGTACTTATCGATATCAATTTGTAGTTTTATATTAATAAAACGTTAGAGTACTTCCTTAACGTATTTAATATAATCTTCGTAAGTTTTAGAGAAGATTAAGACATTATCGAAGTAAATTATTGTATATATATTTAAAATATTATATAATATATTATTAATAAAGTTCTAAAACGAGGCTAGTACTCTTAATAATCCGAACGGATATATTAGAAATTCGTAGAGGTTAAATTTAGTAATAAAGGCTATTAACTATTCGTAGCCCTCTATTATACGTAGTTTATTAAATACTATAATAATATTTACCTTAATAAACTATTTCGCCCTATAAATAGCATCGAAGGTTTCTTTAATTAATAGTAAAGGGTATCTATTTTTTAACGAAATATTATTAATACTTCTATAGTCGACGTAGATTCTTACGCTACTACTTAACTTATATATTAATAATATTAAGGAAGCTACGTCGGACGTTGAAGGTCGAATAAATCCTTTGGTTAAATTATTATTAAATTACTATTTAATAATTTTAAATTCTTATAGTAATATAGGCTTAGCTCTCAAATATAATAATACCTTCTCTATCCCTAATTTTAATTCGATTTTATAATTATAAGACCTATAGTTTAATATTATATTAGCGTCTATTAGGTTAGTTACCCTTGAGAGGTCCTTATATTCGTTTGGGAATTTGGCTTTAATCTCCTCCGGGGTATATTTTAACCTTATTAATTTTTCTATAAATTTCTATATATTTTCTTCTATAATACTATAGATTTTATTAATTTTAGTTAGCGGTATCGGTTAACGGGGTCCTAAGGTCTCTAGTTTAAGAATTAGAGTAGCTTCTAATTCGGGGGTTAGAATCCTATTACCGAAGTTATAAACCCAGTTTATAAAGTCCTTAATTAATTCGCCCGGCCGGAAAGATATAGTTAAAATCCGCTCTCCTACCGCTTTAGCCTTATAAATATTAATAAATTTGTAAATTTCCTTATTTTCGAAATATTATTTATACGGCTCCTTACGTCCTTATATAATATTTTACTAGGCGTTTTCAAATAGTATTAGTATTAAAATATATAATTTATTATCCTTTTAAACTTTTTAAAATTCCGCCTAATTAATTAAATTAATATAAATACCTTTTATCTTAAATATAAGTATAAAAGTATAAGTATTAATTAATTTAAAGTCTTTTAAGTTAAACGGACTTATTTCTATTAGTAAATCGAATTTGTAGAAGTAAGTATATTTAATTCGCTCTAGTCTCGCTATAGACTATATTCTACAACTTCCCTTAATTTTTATTATTACTTTAACTTTATTAGGCTTCCTATTTAGGCCGAATAATTCTTCGAAATCGCCCGCCGCGGCTAGTTATAAATATATTTCTATTATTATAATTTAATTGCCCTTAAGAATATTCGTAATATAAATCAATACCTATAATTCCTTTTTGGTTAACTTTTTATTATTAATAGTTTATTACCTTTTTAGGGCTTTCCGTATTCTCTTAGCTTCCTATTCTTTATTAGGGTCCGATTTTGTATTTATATCCGAGTTTGAGTCCGTATTTAAGTCTAAATCTAATTTTAATTTCTTTATCTCCGCCTCTACAACTATTAATTCAAGTACGGCTATAAACTTAGGGATTTTTATAGCGGCGGCTACTAAGGGTTAATTAATATAAGTACCTATATACACTACATTCCAAATAACTTTATTAGATACCTAATCGATATTTAGGTTATAGAATTATAGTTAAGGCTACCTTAGAATAATTAGGTATTCTACTACTAAGTCGGCTACGAAGAATTTAATAACCTCCTTATACTCCTTAATACGTATTATAATTTTAATATATTATTCTACCTACTCTTTAAACCCGCCGTCTACTAAATATAGCGGCCTTATTCTTTTTAGGCGTTTAAATTCTAAATATACTCTTTTAATAAAAAAGCAGTCGATAAAAGCTTTACCGGAGTAATTAAAATCGACTAATAATATATATTTTACTTTATTATTATATTAGGGATACTAAAGGTATATAGATAAAAAGGTTGTATTTTATTTATAAAGTTCTAAGCTATTTAAATCTAGTCGTTCGTTACCCTAATAGGTAAGAATTTATCGAATATTTAATTTATTAACAACTAATCCCTTCGTTTCTATCCTTCTCTATATTCTATTTAAATACCCCCGACTACGATTTAAATTTAGGGTTTGCTATTTCCTTACTAGGTTGGGGCGGCCGGGGCGGCCGGAACGGCTGGTATAGCTAGAATTGTAGCCGGGGCGGCCGTATCCACTATAGTACAGTTAGCAACCGGGGCGGCGGCCTTTTTATTTATAGTAATACTTAAACTCTTACCCTTATTACCAGTTTATTTACCTCTACCGCCGAAATAGGTATTATTAGTACACTAGTAAGCTATATAACCGCTCTAGCTATAGTTTATATAATTACCCTTATTATAGCGCTCTTACAAAATATTTTTATAAATTTCTTTAAGTTTAATATAATTAATCTCTATAGTATTAGGGTCCTTCTACTTATTATTACCGCTACCGCTATTACTATTAGTAGTACTTTAATTACTATTATTTTAAAAAGCGGCGTCCTTTAAAGATTTAATTAGATTGTAGTAAAGTACAACCTACTTAACCTATTTATTACGGCCGGGTTGGATTGGCTAATAAGATAAAGCCCTACTTAAATCTTTAAATACCTTTTACTTTAATAAACGTACTTTAATAGTTATATTATAGTTGTAATAGTCGGCTAATATTATAAATTAGGCTTCGAAGTTGTTAAAGTTAGCGAATTTGCCGGTCTATTTAAATTGTATTAAAGCCCTTTCCGCTATTACAATAATATTATTTTATTTAAAACAGTCGTCTAAATAGTCGAGGAGCTCTTGACCTATTTTTTAAATCTAAACCGTTAAATAAAGTAGATTATTTAAAATCTTTTATAAATATTTAGTAATAATAATTTTAGTCTTACTACTTAAATAAAATATAGTATATAGGAGTTTAGTCCTTTCGTTAGGGAAAATATAGACGTTTACTATTTATTTAATATAAATATTAGTAAATTAAGCGATAAAAGTATTATAATGCTTAATAGTATTAATTTCTTTATTTATAAAGTATTCCGGGTCTTTTACTAGGTTGTAATAATAGTTATTATTTTAGGGAATAGGGATTAGGTTTATAGTAGGAGGGGGAGAGGGAGGAGGAACGGGGGGAAAGCCGCCGCCGCTACTTCTAAGGAAATTATTTCTATTATTACTAAGAAAATTACTATTATTACTACCGGGATTTCTAAGACTATTAGGGAATTTTCTATTACTATTAGGATTACCGCCTATATTAAAACCCGTACCCGATTTTTTAGGGCCGCTATTGCTAGGATTACTATTTATATTGAAATTATTAATACTTAATCCTCTAGGGCCGTTATTGCTAGGATTATTATTTATATTATTAGAACCGAAGCCGGTTCCTTTGCCCGATTTTCTAGGGTTGCTACTATTAGGACTACCGCCTATACCGTTAAAATTAATACCTTAAGTACTAGAACTATTAATACCCTAATCTTTAGGGACTTCTTCTATATCGTCCTCAATTATAATTTTAAATTTATTTTTCTCCTAAATAATAGATTTAGTTATATTAGCTAGATTATTATTAGTAATGATTTTATTTTCTTCGGCGAGACGAAGGTTAATTTAGAAGTTCTTAATTTCTTTTTAAGCCTTCGCGAACTCTTCGTTTATAATTTTATTTACGATACGAAGGGAGGTATTATCCTTCCGAGCCTTTTCGGCCGTTACGTTGGCTATATTTAGTAGATTAAGGATATTCTAGTAATTTTCCTCCTTCTCCCTAATTAATTTAGCGATATTATTATTCTAATTAATCTTCTCCTTTTTGAAGGTAGCGACTTTATATTATAGAGAGGTATTATTCCTAACGATTTAATTATATTAGATCTATAGAATCCGGAACTATTTTATAAATTGCTTTTTAATACTTTTAAATTATTAAATACGTGCTAATTACTACGCTTCTACCTCTTTAACCTTCTTAATATAAGCTTAGGCTTCGCGTTCGAATTCAACAAACTTTTCCTATTCGATTATAATATTTTTATCGAAAAGGTCGATCTTCTTATTAAAATAGTAAAGAAGCTTTATAACCTCCTTATAACTACGCATATTCTTTACGAAGTTAAGTAAGATTAGAAGGTTTATATTAGGGTTATTACTATAGATTACTAGTAATAAGTAAAAGCTTTTAAGTAATAAAGGAAAAATTATAGCGAAGTCGATTTGACTGTTACCGGGAATAGGGGGTTAATTGCCAAATATTTTATTTGTGCGATCGAAATAATTAATTAATAATTAATTAATAAATAAAATAATAAATAAAATATTTATTATATTGTACTTTACGATAATTACGCCCTCGTTATTCTAAGTATTTATTTAAGTCGATACTAATATCGTTAAGAATCTTTAATTTAAGGTTGGCAATTATATAATTCGCTAAAAAGTAAAGTCGCGAAGACTAGGTTATTACAATAGTTTTTATTAAGTTTAATTAAACCGAAATTATTCGTTACGCTTTAATGCGAAGGTTAAGTATAATAAAGTATTACGGGGCGCGAGTAAATATTAAGGTAAGATTTTAATTATTATATAAGGAATAGGAAGAGAATTTTGTACGCGTACGAAAATTATATAAGGTATAGGGTAGTAGGTCTATAAGTATAGACCTAGAGCTACTATATTATATAATAGTAGTTTGTACCTAGATTATTAAATATACTGTAGCTAGATAGCTGCACTTAGTTGGCTGTATTAATATAGTATATGTGTATATATACCTATATATAGGAATAGGGTAGTAATGCCTATAATACTCGGTATATATTGCCCTTCTTATTATTATTATTATTAATATAGTTTAGAGCGTTAGTAGTAGTATTTTACTATTATTTATCGATAGGATCCTTATTATTAGAGTACTACAGTTTTTATAATTTTTATTAGGGTTCTTTTAGTAGTATAGAGAAATTTAGTTCTTTATAAATATTATTAGGTTAATTTATACTCTTATATATTTAGTTATCGATATAATTTTATTAGTAAAAGAAACTTCCTATTCTATTCTTATTATAGAAGGCGTATATTTTTACTATGTACCGGATTTTCTTCTTTTTTTATTTAGAATTATTTATCTTCTTCTACTTCTTCTATTTTTGTTAGAATATTTTCCCCTAGGCTATTTTTTAGTAAACGTATAATAATTAAAGTATTTAGGTTATAAGTATCGTTATTAGAATTATTACCGTTGTTGATATCGAAGAGATAATTATTATAATTGGAATTATTATCTTCGTTTTCGGAATAATTATTACTATTATATAAGATATAGTTTTCGGTATTAGCGGGGGGCCCTTTTATATTTAGATTTGTACTAGTAATATTAGTCGTTAGGGGTTTTCTATTATTATTACTATTTATAGATATATTTATTTTATTTATATAAAATAAATTAGGGAATTGTAAGAATAATTCTTCCGGGACGTTTAGCGGTTGGGTTATTATTTTTGCTATTATTATTAGTAGTATTATATATATTAATTAGGAGTTAAGTAATAGAAAATATAATTATTTAGGGAGGATAATTTAAGGGTACGATATATTTATAACCGGTACTTCGGGTATAATATTTATATACGGGATAGGGTATAATAAAGGGTCGACGTTAATATTAATTTAAATATCGAAGGAGTTTAATAAAGTAAGGGGCTAGTATTATTTAAATATTAGATATATTAGTATTTATTATAGTAGTTATTACTTTTCAATTATATATAGGATAGGGCGTAATAAAAGGTCGATAATATTAATTTAATTATTGAAGGAGTTTAGTAGAGTAGGGAATTAGTATTATTTAGATATTAGATATGTTAGTATTTATTATAGTAATTATTGTTTCTCGGCTTTTTTCTTATCTTTGTATTTTTGTAACGATTAGCGATTTTTTTCTCTAATTCTTTTTATCCTCTCTAGCGTTAAAAAGGGAAGACCGGGAAGTCTATTATAATTACGCCCTTTTTTAGTTTATTTTATTATAAATATTTAAGTAAAAGCGATAGAAAATTATTAGGAAATAATTAAAGATATATTTATTATTCTAGATAGGTAAGGAGTAATATTGTATTGTAGTAAAGAATAATAAGGCTTTTAAATATTAGGAAAAAGGGGTTTTGGACTTATATATATAGGGTTATATTTATAGGTCTTACTATAGTCTATTAAATATAGTTGGTTATTAATTATAATATTAAATTTAGAAGATTCTTATATTATATTATTAATTAGCCTACTTCTATATTCTATAATTAATAATATTATAAATTAGAAGAAAAAACCTTTGTAAAAGATAAATGAATTATAGTTATTATAGTTTCCGATATTTAAGTATGTATAGCGGTAATAAGATAGAAGAGCCGAAGGATAGTGGGTAATTAATAAGATATATTAAGGTGGTTAAATTTAGTTATAGGATTAAAAAGTAGATATATTTAGAATTAATGGAAAAATGGAAATTTAATAGTAATTCTTAGTTTAAGCCTAACGTAAGGGTACTGTACGTTGTAGTAAATATTATTAATTTCCTAAATAGAATAGGTATTCCGATTATACGTTCGGGGGAATTTAATTGCCAAAAGATATATAATATATATAGTAGTATTTATATTAACGAGGTTCTCGATTGTATACGTTATATTTAGGTTAATTTTAATGTTTTATATTAATTTATTATAAATTTTGGTTTATTACCGATCTTTACCCGGAATTTGCCTTTAAGAATAAAAACGAGTTGTATTTAGTTTTCGTCGGTATTTATAGTAATGGTTTAGTTGGTATAGATAGTTATATTTTGATATTAAACGTTTTCGGCGATTGGGATTGCGAACCTTTACGAGAGGAAGGTTCCGGATTAAGTTATAGAGGAAGGGGTTAGTAATTAATATAGTAATAATTTATATTATAGAAGATTATTTATTAAAGGGTTTATTAGTATTTGATTTAAATTAATTAGGCGTTATTTTTTCTTTTTCTAGATTATATATATTTGCCGACTAAATTTCGCCGGCCGATATAAGTAAAGTTGTAATTGCTATTATAGTTGGAATTGCCTATTATTATTATTATATAATTATTATTATTCTATTTATTTAAATATTATTAGCGTCCTTTAATAACGGTCTTTATTCCCGGCGGTAATATATATATAATTGTATTATAAAAGCTAATTAGTTTTGTATATTCTTTGGTAGCGGATATTTTTTAGGTCTTTTTCTATTATATTTTATATTAGTAGTTAAAAGTTATAGTTCGGCTGTGGGTTTGGTCGGAGGAAGAGGAGAATCGGGTATTTTTTATTTTTTAGAGGATTGAATATATTTAAGCGAATTTCGGTCCCTTTTTCGAAATTAGAGTATTAAATTATTAGATATAATTTAATTTAAGCGTAATATAAATTATATATAGGTAGGTTCGGTCGGAGGAAGAGGAAAGTCGGGTATTTTTTATCTTTTAGAAGATTAAATATATTTGAACGAATTTTAATCCTTTTTTCGAGGTTAGAATATTAAATTATTAAATATAGTTTAATTTAAATATAATATAAATTATATATAAGTAGGAATAATTGTAGACGTAGAAGTACGTTAAATAATACTTTATAATATACTATATTTTTAAGGGATATTTAATATATTAAGTTGTATTAAATTTAATTGTTTTAATTTCTTCTATATTTATTCCTCCTATAGGTTATACGGTTAAATATAGGTATAACCGCTTTTAAATTCTTTATTAAATAGATTGATATAGGGGGGAAATATAGTTCTCTCTAATTTTAATTTATATTATTCTATTTTAATTAGCGAAGAAGATTTTAATATTTAATTATTTTGATAAATATTTTAATTTGCGGACGCTATTATTAAAATTGCGAAAATACTATAATAATTAGTTTCGATATCCGAATTACCCCTTTCGGTCTCCGATTCTATTAGATAATTGAATTAGTCTTTCGATTCGGAATATATTATTATATTTAATCCGCTAATTAAAATTAATAATAAACGTTGTTTTAAAACCTTTATTAATTGTATTAACCAATGCTAATAGAGTTTTTTAGGCGAAGAAGTCTAGGGGATTATTATTTTTAATAAGGAAGATATTTTATTATATATATTTATAAAGATTTTAAAAGGGGAATTTACGTATATATTGTATATTTAAATAGAAATTGTTATTTTTATTACTGGTACGTTTAAAGATAATGAATTTATAATAGCGAAATTTAAGATTAAAAATATTATTAAATAAAAAGTTTATATAGCCTCTTTATTAGTAAAGTAGATTAAATATATATATTATATATTTATTTACTTTATTTATAGGAGGATTAGTAAAATATATAATATTATAGAGGAATATAGGAACGAGAAGTATTATTAGTCGTTTAAAATCGAATTAGTTTTTAATTTTAGGTTTACGCCGCCTCTTTTTTCTATCGACCTCTATAAATTCTACGAGGATTATATTATATATATTTATAGGAAAACTATATATTAGGATTTACGCCGGTTTTATAATAGGATAATAGTTTGGAATAGTATTTAAATAGCTTTAAATATTTATAATCGGCTATTAAAAAATATATTTAATAGTATTACGGGTCTATAGGTTATTCTATATACTATTTTAATTAATAATATAAAGTAGTAAATTATTATTTATATTAAATTCGTTAAATTATTAATTAAGTTTTTTAATAGTATTATACCCGATGGGCGCCGGGTATATTTCGTTAAGTATACTTTTTATTAGTTCCAGTATAGTAAGATTTTATATATTTTGACGATTGTCGATAGGGAGGGTTTTAATTATTAATTAGTTAATAAATTTATATTAAAAATGAAACGGGCTATTAAGTATATAATTTGGATTTGTACTTTATATATAGCTTTTATTTATATGTTTCTAAAAATATTATTCTTTAAATAATTGTTTTATACTTTAAATAATTATTTTATTCGTTAGTTTTCGAGTAATTATAATTTAAAATTTATACTCTACTCCTCTATAAGTAACTTCGTAGCCGCTTTCTCTATTTCTAATTATAATATAAAATTTGTATTTTATTATTGTATAAATAATTTTATAATTATTATTAATAATTTCGTTTAATACTTTACTTTTATATTCGGCTTTGTTAGAGCCTTAATTAAATTATTATATTGTATATCCGAGATTGCCGGTATAGGGCCGCCTATTTTTTATAATGTGTGTAATAGTTGTTTCTTTATTTCGTACGGCTATTAATAAAATTATTAAGCGGATTTGATATATTGAAGATAGGTTTTATATATTGAAATTAAATTGCTATAACAATTTAGTAATTTAAAGCTATTAATAATTTCGATTCGCGACGTTATTTTCTATCCTTAATTTAAGTATTTCTTAATATAGTAATTTATTTACTCCTTTTTATAAGGTAATTATATTTCCCTTATTTACGAGATAATATCCTTTTACTTATTAAATTAATATTATAAAATAGATTAAGTACGTTTAAACTCAATTATATCCGAGGAATCGATTATATATTGCTATATAAAGAATAGTATTACCTTTATAGTAGTAATTTGATTTAGTAAGGGATTAGGAATAAGTTTAATTTTAGTAATTAGGGAGTTTTTTCGCTTTAACGATTTAAAATCTTTGAGATCTTTATTATTATATTGTTTTTGTACTTTATAGTTAGATAAAGATAAGAAATTATATACTTAGTCTTTTTCAATGTAGTTAAGGATATTATTATTGAGGTGCTATAAGTAGTATTATTATTAGATATTAGGAAAGGTTATATTAAAAGTATTAATGAGTTGGGGGTTATTATTAATTATAATAAATTAGGGGTAGGAGATTTTAAAATTATTAGTTACGCTTTTAATATATTCGACGAAGAAAGTAAATTTATCTTCCTTCTTATTATTAAAGAGTATTTAAAAGATTAGTAATAAGGTTTCTTTTGGTATAACAATTATATTTTATACGAGGGGGAAGTTCTAATAGTTGGTTTTATATATTATACTAATTAATAGAGTATATAGGAATTTGCTTTATATATTGCGTTAGAGGCTATTAATTTAGAATATATAATATAATATATTATTATTATTTCTTTTTGGGAGGTGGTTTTAAAATACGAAAATATTATTTTAATAATTTTCTTTTAGTATTTTAAGGAGGGTTTAAGTATTATTATTATATTAGGCGTTAGGGAGTAAAATATTAAAGTTAAAGATAGGGTTAGACGAATTATTTTTATAAGGTAAGAAAATATTGAGTACGGGAGGAAGGAATGTAGGAGTAAATTTATTTTCGTTAAATTTATTAGAGTTAGAATTGGGCGTAGGAGGAAGGGATATAGGAGTAAGTTCGTTTTCGCTAGATTTATTAGAATTAGAATCGTTATAGAGGTTAATAAAGGGCGGAGGTATTTTAAAGGTATTTTTGTTTTTTTATAAGCTTTTTTTCCTTTATTATTCGGCCGCTTCCTATTATTCGGCCGCTTCCTATTATTCGGCTACTTCTTATTATTCGGCCGCCTCCTATTATTTAGCCGCCTTTTATTATTCGGCCTCCCTTTATTATTCGATTTCCCTTTATTATTCGGCTATTTTTTATTATTCGGCCGCCTCCTATTATTCGGCCGCCTCCTATTATTCGGCTACTTCTTATTATTCGGCCGCCTTTTATTATTCGGCTACTTTTTATTATTCGGCCGCTTCCTATTATTTAGTTATTTCTTATTATTCGGCTTCCCCTTATTATTCGACTTCCTTTTATTATTCGGCCGCCTTTTATTATTCGACCTCTTTTTATTATTCGACCTCTTTTTATTATTCGACCCCCTTCTCTTATTTAACCTCTTTTTTTTATTCGACCCCCTTTTTTTATTTAATTTCTTCTTATTATTCGATTTTTTATTCTTATCCGACTTCCTCCTTTTATTATTCTTCGTTATTAATATTATTGTCGACGCCTTTTAAAAATTAAGATTCTAGGTATTTGGTAGGTTCGAATATTTTATATATTGTATAGTATTTAATTTCTATATAATTGAATATTTCGTTTTATTTTTAAATTTATATTTCCGCCGAATTTAATATTTCTTTAATTAGACCTTTTATTTCGTTTAAAGCCTATTATAATAATTATATTACGAAAGTTAATTAATTTTATATATTTTCCGGTAATAGATGTTTTTTAGGTTTTTTTTTACTATATTTTATATTAGTTATTAAAGGTTATAGTTCGGTTATAGGCTCGGTCGGAGGAAGAGGAGAGTTGGGTATATTTTATTTTTTAGAGGGAGTTTGTACCTTTACCGAATTTAATATTTCTTTAATTAGACTTTTTACTTTGTTTAAAATTTATTATAATAATTATATTATAAAAGTTAGTTAGTTTTATATATTTTTTAGTAGCGGATATTTTTTAGGTTTTCTTTTACTATATTTTATATTAATAATTAAAGGTTATAGTTCGGCCGTAGGTTTGGTCGGAGGAAGAGGAGAGTTGGGTATTTTTTATTTCTTAAAGGAATAAATATATTCGAACGAATTTTATACCCTTTTTATAAGTTGGGGTATTAGATAGTTAGGTATAGTTTAATTTCTTTTATAATTCGGGGTTAATTCGGTTAGTATATTATTATTAAWGTAATTAATATTATTATTACATTATTAAAAAAGAGTATTATTAAATTTTTAGGAATAAATAAATAGAAGCCGTCTACGTTATATATTTAGCGATTAATTTAGTAAACGAATCCGCCCAATTATATTAATTTATATTAGTTGTTTATTTATAATATTATTTATAACTTTATTCTATACTATATTATTAAAAAAACGTTATAGGAGAATTTTAATAATTTACTTTATACTACGGCGTTTTTTTGTATTTTGATATATATAATTTTGATTAAATTATATTAATATAAATATTATTTGAATATTATTTGCGATAGAACGTTAGTAGGGTAATAGTAAGGTAGTAGATTTTTAATAGTTTTTAATATTATATATTTTTGGGCGAGTACGAATTCGAACCTTTATAATTAGAAAAGTAATAATATATATAAGGTAGTCCTAACTTTTATAATTAAGAGAAGTAGTAATATATATAAGGTAGTCTTAATTTTTATAATAGAAGTAATATATAAGGTAATTTTAACCTTTATAATTAGAGAAGTAATAATATATATAAAGTAGTTTTAACTCTTATAATTAAGAGAAGTAGTAATATATATAAAGTAATCCTAACTTTTATAATAGAAGTATTATATAAGGCAATTCTAACCCTTATAATTAAGAGAAGTAATAATATATATAAGGTAGTTTTAACCCTTATAATAGAAGTAATATATAAGGTAATTTTAACCCTTATAATTATAAAAGTAATAATATATATAGGGTAATTTTAACCCTTATAATTATAGAAGTAATAATATATATAGGGTAGTTTTAACCCTTATAATTAATTTAGTTGGCTAATCCGCCCGGTTATATCGATTTATATCGGTTACCTATTTGTAATATTATTTATAAACTTAGTTCGCGTTATATTAATTAGTAAATAATATAGAGGAATTATACGAATTTTCTCTATTTTATTAATCTTTTTTTATTCTAGTATATATAATTCTAATAGTTATAGTTTTATTTTAGTTTTAAAGTGCTTTAAAGTAGTCTTAACCCTTATAATTAATTTAGTTAATTAATCTGTCCGGTCGTATCGATTTATATCGGTCGCCTATTTATAATATTATTTATAACTTTAATTTATATTGTATTAATTAGTAAATAATATAGGGGAATTGTACGAATCTTCTCTATCCTATAGATTTTTTTTTATTCCGGTATATGTAAATCTAATAGTTTTATTTTAATTTTAAAGTATTTTACAATAGAATATTATAGTTGGCGAATGTAAAAGTGGGGTAGGGATTCGAGTCCTTTAATGGGATTGTAGTTTATTGGGTAGGAATTAATAGGATTAAAGGTTACGAAACACTAAGCCCGTTCCGAATATTAAAGTAACCTAAAATTCTAAGTCGTAATAGCTAAATAGCTTATTAATATTATATTATAAGGTTAGCCTACTTGTAACCTGCCTAACGCTGAGCACTACTATTATAATGTACTAGAGTACCTCGGCATAAGTTAGAGCCATACCGTCCGGTTACGTATGTAAATACGTAACTTCGGGCTAACTCTAGGGCTCTCGCCTATATAGCCAACCCTCTATATATACTTCCTTTCCCCTCCTCCGTATAATAATATATATTTTACCTTACCCTTAACTATACCTCTGCCTTATAATAATTTATTATACCTCTTTAGTATTACGCGTACAAATAGGACTTTAAAATTCGGCCTATTATCGTAGTACGAGCGTAGGCTTTATCCTTTTTTTAATTGAATAAAAATCTATATTTTTATAAATATTATAAGGAAACTTTAGTCCGTTTATTTAAAAACGGGGTCCGTTCGCAATATTTATAATTCCTATCAACTAATTCAATAGGCGATATCGAATTCCTAGAAGTATTAGTACTTAGTACTACCTTTATAAATAATTTTATTATAATTACTATTATCGGCTCCCTTTAAATTACCGACCCGTATAATATTAACTTCTATAAGACCCTCTAAGCAACTCTTATTACTTCTAACGGCCTTCCTACTTTTATAAAGGAGGAATAATACGTTATTAATTTTTCTATTAATATTATTTTCTATAATACTTCTCTCTCTTTCGGCCGTTTATTTAATATCGACTTTATTATTACCCTCGCTTAACTCTAATCTATTTAAGAGGAGTTTTAATCTCTCTACGAAGCGTATATTTAATTTAAAGTTAAGAACGTTTGCCTCTTAAATAATAGTATTCTTTTTAAAGAAAAATATTCCGCCCTTAAGAAGATTTATATTAGTACTAATTAGTACGCTAACGAATTCGAATTAGATAATAAAGCCCTCTAATAGGCTTTCGATTTTATTATTAAAATTACTAAATCTTTATAAAAGAAGTTTAAATATATTAATTCTATAGTTTTTATTCTTAAGGACGTTATAATATCTGTTTTTATTATCGATAATTTCGTAAATTACTCCTCCCGCGCTTATATTAAACCTTTCGATAGCGAAGGCGAAAACCCTTTAAAGAAGGTTGAGAAATACTGTATTTAGTATATAAGGATTACCTTTATTTAGTTGGATAACCTTTCGTTCTTCTTTAACGAGCGTAAAAAGTTTTCGTTTATTATTAAGTCCTTTAAGGGCGCTCCCTTTTCCGCCTACGAAACGGCCTTATTCTATATCGTCGATTTCGATTTAAATAAGGAAAAATAGAAATAGAAAATTATTAACGCTTTTGTTAAAGAGGAATTTAATATTAAATATAATAATAATAATTTAATTACCTTCGCCCGCCGCGAATTAAACGACTTCGCTATAGGTAAAAATATATATTAGTCCGACTTTAAAAATTAGTAGACCTAGATTATTAATTACTATAATTTGGACGACGCTATAAAAATTTACTTCCTTAGAAATAAAGTTAACAATAAAGTTTATATTATTTTTACTACATAAATTCCCTAGCCTTCGGGTTCGGATTATTCTAAATAGTTTACTTTAATCTATACCTTCGTTTAATAATTCAAAGATAATACCTATTGTTCTAAAATTAATAATCCTTTTTATAAACCTTATAACCTTACTTCTAACGTAGCTTCTTCTTTTATAACTATCTACGTTATAATTAGCTATAGCAGTAATACTATAGACTTTAATAAATTATTTACTATTAATATTACAATCTATACTATAATTTTTTAAAACGTCTTTAATTTCCGTATAAAGTTTAGTATTTATACCCGCTATAGGCGCCCTAGCTATTATTCTTCCGCTTATTATAATAAAATGAATTTCTATAAAGAATTCCCTCCTTCTATTTATGGTAGCGGTTATAGCCGCGGTAGAAGAGGTAGGGGCAATTCTTATAGCGGCTATAATTAATAATCTAGCTAGTCTAAGTACGGTTAATAGTTAGAATACAATTAATAATTTTATTAAATTAATATTATAGTCCCCAGCGGTACTTAATTAATTCCTTAGTATTAATAAGGTTTTATTAGCCCCTTTTTAGGTAATAAATAAAGAGTTATTAATTAGAGAAATATATAGCCTCTTCGCTAAATTACGTTTAGAGGCCGGAGCCTACGGGAAGAAAAGGAAATATCCCTATACCGTTTAATATTATAAAAATAAATAAATTTTTTATAGATAGCTATTATAAATAATTAAATATTTTAAATCTTTCTATTTACTTTTCCAACGGATTATATAAATTATATTATTCCACTCTTATTAATAGCGGTTATACTACTTTTAGTTTTATTAATTATTCTTTTATTTATTATTACTATTTACTAATTTATTACCTTATTACCCCTAAAGTCCTTTATTTCGTTAACGGGGGGGAGGTAAAAAGCGGTAATATTACTTACTTTTCCTAATTTATTATATAGGTAGATTTATACTATAAAATTATTAATTTCTTTATTTACAATTTTACTTCCGATAACCCAATTATCTTCAACTACTTTTAATTTACCTATTATTCGCTAACAATTTTATAGCCCTTTAATATTTTCTCCTTTACTTCTATTTATAAAGCCTATAACTACCTATTAGCCGGTTTATATTAGGATTTATATTACACCCTATCTTTATAGATAGCCTCCTAGCCCCTTAATTTAAAGGTAATAAAAGCTAATATAGTAGCGCACTATATTTTTACGGTCGAAGATATTAAAAACGAGGGCGATTCTTACCTTCCTTTATTAGCCGAAGTTACTACCCGAATTTTCTTAACCGAGGAGGCTATTCGAACCCTCCTAATTACAGAGCTTACTTTTCTAACCCTAAATATAGACCCTTCCCTAACTTTAATAACAGACCCCAACCTAACCTTAATAATACTACGTTACACTTTCCTAACCTTCTTAATCTAATAGGCCTTTCGCCGCCGCTTTAAATAAATTATTAACTAATTTAACCTTAGGTTTATCGGTCGTACTTTCGCAGGCCTAAGTTAAATATTTATACTTTCAATAATTTCCTTCGTTCCCCCTCGCCTTCCCTCCTTTCCCTATAACCCTATCAATCCTAAAAATATTAAAGAACTCTTAGCGCTTAACTTTTTTAAATTCGCTAACCGCTTTAAACTTTAAATTATTCGAACGATCTAAGTTAATATAGAGGAAGATATTAAATATATATACAACGAAAAATAAATGGAGGATAATTTTAATAAATTAGAGCCTTCCATTTTTAATAACAAATTAATAATTTAAATTATCGAATAAATTTTCTTTAATTACAATTAATAATATAAGAAACTCTTTAACTCTAATTTCTACCCGTAGATTAACGCCCTTACGGGCTAGGGTATAGAGGTAGCCCTCTATACTATTTGAATTTTAAATTCTATCCCCCTTAATAGTACGAATAGGGATTTTATTAAGTATAAGGGGATTATTAATAAATATTTTATAATTAATAATATTGCCCTTAATAAAATTATTTCCGAAAATACTAATACTTTCTATAAAAAGGCGGATAAGCCCTATAAGACCGACGACTAAATCCGGACCAAATTCCTTAATTAGTATTAGTATTATATAAATACTTTCCGCTAAATTACGATTAAGATATTCCCCCCTAATTACATTTACAATTTTAAAATTAAATTTAAACCCGGAAAAGAGGCGTCCGCAATACGCGGCTATACTTTTAACCTAAACGAATTTAATATTATTAAATAATAAATCGACGATAATTTTTAAAAGAAATTTATCCGGCCCTCTTAATCTTAAGCTTCCTCCTTAATTTTCTTTATTAAGAAATTAGGAAGCGGAGTTTATRTTTACGTCGACTATTGTAGTATTAATAATATTATATTTAAATTTCGCTACCCCCTTCTTTTAATTAAGGAAACGCTCGATACTATTTACTACGCTAAGATTTTTACTAAATTCGACGTTATTATTACTTTCAACCGTATTTGTATAAAGGAAGGCTACGAGTGGCTTATTACTTTTATTACCCGCTTTAGTCTCTTCGAGAATTTCGTCGTCCTTTTTAGCCTTTAGGGCGCCCTTAGCGCTTTCTAGAATTATATTAACAATATTTTTTATAATATATTTAATATTTATATTATTACTTATTTTAATAACGTTTTTATTTATTTAGATAACGAATAGGATTATAAACACTATATTAACAATATTTTTAAATAGTTAGTAAAAGTAGGTTTTAATATAGATATTAATAAATGCGAATTCTATATTAAATATATTAAGTATTTAGGGCTTATTATTACGCCGGGCGGTATCGAAATAGATTTAGAAAAGGTTAAGGCTATTATTGAATAGTAAATTCTAAAATTTAAAAAGTCCCTCTAATCTTTCTTCGGCTTTATAAATTTTTACTAACGGTTTATATACTCTTTCTCTTTAATTATAGCCCCCTTCTATAAATTAATTACGAAAGACGTATTATAGATTTAGGCCGACCGTTACTAAATTATATTCGATTCCTTTAAATAAATTTTTACTAGCGGCCCCGTCCTTAGGATTTACAATTAGACTAAGAAGATTGTAGTAGAAACGGATGCTTTAAATTGGATTGTAGGCAGTATACTTTCTTAATACGACGATGAGGGTATTTTATACCCTATTACTTACTTTTCGACTAAATATAACGTATAGGAGTATAATTATAATATTTATAATAAAAAATTCTTTATTATTATTAAAGCCTTTAAAGAGTAGCGCCCCGAGTTCGAAAGCGTTTAGGTTCCCTTTAATATTTTTAGTAATTATAAGAATTTTATTATTTTTATAACGAATAAGTAATTTACCTAGCAATATATATATTAGTTTTAATTCTTCTTACAATTTAATTTCTTAATCCGCTATACCTCTAGCCCTTAGAATTTTCGTTTAAACGTTTTTAATTATAAACCTAACAATTATTCTATAGGTGTAGAAGACGATTACTTCGCCGCCCGTTAGAAATAATTCTTCGACCCTTCTTAGTTTAAAGAAAGTTACTTTAAAATTAATAATTTTATAACTACCTTTAACCTTTATTTCCTCAGCCTTAAAGACTTCGATAATTAATTAATTAATAACTTTATTTACATTAGTTACGAAACCTCCCTATTTCTATAAGAATTTACAACTTACTTATTAAATAAATCCCTTCGCTACTAACCGCTATCGATTTATAAGGTTTTTAGCTACGCTTTTTTTAAGTACTATATTTTCCCTAATAGGGTAGTAAAATAGCGCGATTATATTATTATTAACCCTGAGGATAAAGAATTTTAATTCTAATTAATCAATCGGTAATATAATTTACTTAATATAGGGTACCTAAATAAAGATATTATATATAATCTACTCGTTTACAAGTTCTTTTAGGAGGGTATATATTGCAACGTCCGCTTTTTTTATAAAGGTTACCTCCCGTACGCAAAGACGAAGTTTTTTAAATATAATTTTATAAAGTTCTTTAAATTTATTACTATTTCCCTAGCCCTATAGAAGGATATTTTAATCGATTATATTACTTTATTACTATTTAACGAATATTTCGGGTAGACCTTCTATTATATCGCTATTATTATAAATAAGTTAATAAAAATACAATATTATATCCTTTATATTACCCTCGAAGCGGAGGAGTTCGCTAATTACTTTATCGATTAGATCTATTCCTTATATAACCTACTTAATACTATTACATTTAATAGAGGTTCTTAATTTATTTCCCGTTTTTAAATTACCCTTTATAATTATTTCTCTATTATACGAAAATTTAGTTCTACTTTCTATTTTTAAATTAATACTTAAATCGAACGTATTAATACAGATATAAAATAATTCCTACACTTCTATATTAATTAGGTATAAACGGATTGGGTAAAATAATTCCCACTTATAGAGTTTTTAAATAATAATATTATTTCCTCCTCTATAAACGTTTCCCTATTCTTTGTTAATTACGGCTATTACCTTTATATAGGTACCGAACTTCGCTCCTTATTACTTCCTAACCTTTTTTCTGCTTAATTGAAGGAATATTATAAGGTTACCGAATTCGCCGACTATTTTTAGAAGATTTAGGACTTCGTTTCTTAATAGATTCGCCGTACTTAGGAATAATACGAAGCTAATATTAATAAGTATTACGTAGATTTAGATAAATATTAAGTAGACGACTTAATCGTCTTTAACGTTACTAACTTTACTAACGGCTACTTTTATTAGAAACTTTCCCCCTACTAGGAGGGCCCCTTCTATATTATTAAAGTTAATTCTTATTAGGTCTATTTTAACCTCCCGGCTAATATAAAGTATTCGCTAATTTTCTACGTTTCTATAGTTTAACGTTGGATCGGCCGAAGCTTCTTTAGCTAAAACGTTTTTTTAAATATTATTATTAACGATAATTACGTTATAATACAAATAGACAACGGTATAGACGTTATTAAATAGGATTTTAAACGCCTAGTCGATTGCAACTAATTCGGTAAGAATTATTATTAATATTACTAAGTTAAATAGAAAGGGGATTACCCCCTTATATAGGAATTTAAAAATTATATTATCGATTGCGAAGAGAGGGTTCTAAAATTCTATTATAATTACCCCTAGGCCCCCGTACCCTTAGAAGTCCGCTTTTAGCCTAATTACCGGCTATAAACGGACTTTACCGAACTAAAAACGGATTCGGATTTAAATTCGGACCTAGGTAGTCCCGAGCCCCTATAGCGCTATTTAACCCCTAAACTACACTACCGCCCTACCCCCAGGCCTCCCTAACGTTACTTATCCTATTTGTAGTAGCTACCTAAAACTATTACCGCTACTACCCTATCCCGGCGCGAAGAAGAGGGCCTTACGAATATAATAGTATAGATTTTAAAGAAGTTGTTAAACGTTTAAAAAAAGGGGTATAGTATATAATTAGATTTTTCTTCGCTAAATAAACGGAGGGGAGGGATAGTATTATAAGGTTAATTTACTTATAACTTACTTAGCGTTAAATATTACTATTACAATATATTAGAGTGCTTCGGTATAGCTTAGAACTATACCGTCCGGTTACGTACATAAATATATAACTTCGGGCTAGCTCTAGGGCTTTCGCCTATATAGCTAGCCCTCTACGTATACCTCCTTTCCCCTCCTCCGTACAATAATATATATCTTACCCTACCCCTAACTATGCCTCTACCCCGTAATATATTGCGCCCAGCCCAGGGTCCGGATTTAAACCTAACGTTTACGATTTGAATACGCTTTCCTAATCTCTTAATAACGAATTAATTAACGATATAATTATTATAGGAATAGCGCTATCTATTTTAAACGTTACTCTTAATATTTAAAACTTCGTTAATAGTATCGCACTTAATCTCTACCCTTCTCCCGTACTTAAAAAATACTAAAAGATCGCTACTAATATCGGCTAATAGTTAGCGTTTTAATTTATTATTAACGTACTTAGCCGAATACTCGCCCGAATCTTTATTAATTATAATACCGTCGTTATAGAATATTAATAAACCTAATAATAGTATTAGGAAGCCTAGTAAATTATTACTACCCTATGTAAATAAATTACTATTATATTTTTTAACGCCCCCTTAACGACCCCTACTACCTTTAACGAAGGCGCCCTAATTACGCTTATAATAATTTTAATAACCCTTATTATTCGCTTTTTTAAATATATTATCGAAGACCCTCCTGTTTTTATTAGTAAAGAGAAGGATAATACTATATATTATAATATTTTCTATTCGTAGTATTATTAAATAAATTAAAATTGTTTAAGAATTCAATATAATTTATTTTCCTAACGAACGGATTAAAATCGTAAGGGCTATATTCTATTTAGGATTAAATTTATATATAATATTTAAAGGTAACTTCGCTAAAATTAAAGAATTCCCTACTAACTCCGATTAATAATTATAAAAAATAAGCGAAATCTTTCTCTAATATTTAATAAATTAATATAATAATGTAGATATTAAATTAAATGCTTATAGATATTTAATTGACTTCTATTATGGCGGTATACCGTTCTTGTATTTCGAAATCGAGTTTACTAAATTTATAAATAAATATAGTCTTACTAATATTATAAAAGTTTACTACCTTCGTAACAAAATTAATAAGAAGCTCCGTTAATTTTAGTCTTTTAAAACTTCTTAGGTAATAATAAATATATTAAGTGGCTATAATTAATTAAAAAGGTTAATAGGAAGATTGAGGATATTAAATATTATAATAAGGTTATAGCCGGCTTTTCGGTTAATTCTATTAATAAAGGCGGTAGTAGCGGCTCTAATAGTAATAATAACGGCGGCAATAGATCTACCCTTCCCGCCTCGGCCGATAATAGAATAATAAGTTAAGGAAGAAATTAAATAGATTTAAATATAATAAATATATTTACTATATTTAACCTAAAGGTTTTTAGGGAGCGTAGGGAGAAGGGACTCTATTATCGTTATAATTAGTAGGGATATATAATTCGCAATTACTTTAATTCAATTAATTAGGGTAGTAAATCTCGTACTAATAGGGTTTCTATTAATAAAAAAAAGAAGAAGAATAAAGATAAAGGACGAGGAAGTTAGGGTAGTAGAAGAAATAGTAGGAGCGGATTAAGAGGCAGAAGAGGAAATATAGCGGAAGTCCGGGCTATTAGAACTATTAGTACTAAAAAGCCTAATAAACCTACTATAGGCGGCGAATATTATAATAATTAGAGAAATAAGTAGCTTTTATACTTAATTATATATAGAGGCTTAACCGGTTAGCTATATCGTAGAGAAAATAGGATCCTTTTATTAATTTAGAGGAGGTACGGATCCAATTATTAAATAGTATTATTCCTCCAAATATAATTCTATTATCTATATATATAATTATTAATATATATAAAAATTATTATATTACTTTTATTAATAGCGGGTATYCTATATATATTTTTATTAATTATTCTTTCGTTTAAAAATATAATTTCCTTTATTTTCCGTTACTTTATCTTAAAAAACTAATACTCGCGGATAATAATATTAAGAGTATTATTAAAATAATAGTAAAGGGAAGGCTACAAATCGGTTACTACAAAGAAACTATTACCTTTCTAATATACATAATAACCTATAAACCGTACATCGATTACAAAAATAATAATATATAATTCAATTATTCTAACTACCGTAACCGTTATTTACTAATAAGTCTCTTTAATAATTAAATAGAAGCGCTTTAAATACTCTTTAACCCCGTTTCTATTATTACCGCTTATACTTATAAAAAAGTACCTCTTCCCCCCGCTTTTATTAAAAAAAGTATTATATTATTTATATCTTATAAAAGGGGTAATACCCTTCTTAAAGATAGTACTAATATTATCCCTAAGGGTTATTTCTATAAGGAGGAGATTTTAGGGGCGGAGGGCGAAAGCCCGCTTATTAAGGGATTTTAATTTAAAGATAAAGGATTTAAAGAGCAGACTTCTACGTCTAAAAATAAAGGGGAAACTTCGTTACTATTAACTTTATACTATACTTTTATTAATTATTGGGCGGGGGCGAAAATTAAATTTATTATTAATATTATTATAATATTAATTAAAATTAAAAGGGACGCGCTATATCAACTTTACGCTAGACTAGGTAGAAGGCGTATATTAGTAGGGGATTATTAAATATTAATCCGGCTTAATAAACCGGTTAATAATAAGGTCAACCCTATAAATATTTGTAAATTAAATACCGATACCTTTAATTTTATTTATAAAAGAGATTAATTTTAGCCGTATATAATTAATTATATATAATTCGAACGGCTAGCGGCACTTTCGGAGCTTAGCAAAATAGATTTTATATATAAAATAGTACAAAATATTATTAAGGAGAAAAGAGAATAATATAAGAAGGATTTTCTATTATCCCTTTATAACTTTATTAATAATATAGCGGGGAAATACAGATTTAATATTAAACGGGAAGTAGTAATTATTATACGAACGGTTATATTAATAAAAGACTTCGTAAAGGACGCCCTACTCTATAAAACAATAATTTAATATATATATTTTACTAAAGTCTTAAAGGAAGATTTATAAAAATTTATAAATAAGGCGAATAAATTATAGAAGATTAAGGAGGAGATTAGTAAAATATTATTACTTTACTATTAATTTTATATCGATACCTTTTTATTAGTATTAATAAATTAGTTCCCCCCTTAATAATTTTATAATTATAAAATTGAATTTTAATTAAAAGAGTAAATACTATACGCTAGACTTAGGCCTATATCGCTTATCGAAGCTACTATTATTAAGAAGTAAATTAATAAAAACTTTAAAAAAAAGTTTATCCGGCCTTTTCAATCTACTTTTATAGCGCTTATCCTATTAATAAAGAAATTAGGGGGTAGGGTCTATATTTATATAAATTACCGGGGCGTTAATAATATAACGCTTAAAATGTAATACTTATTACTATTAATTAAAGAAACGTTAAACGTAATTTATAAGGCGAAAATCTTTATTAAATTCGATATAATCTCTATATTTAATTATATATAAGTAAAGGAGGGCTACGAATAGTTTATAACTTTTATTATTTATTTTAAACTCTTTAAATTATTAATTTATCTATTTAAGTTATAAAGAGCGTTAGGGATTTTCTAGAACTATATTAATAACGTCCTATATAATATCCTTAACGTCTACGCTACCGCTTACCTAAATAATATCTTTATTTATTTAGAAAATAAAAAGGAATATATTAGGTATATTAGTAAAGTATTAAAATAAATAATCGATACAAATTTATAGATCGATATCGATAAATACGAATTTTATATTAAATATATTAAATATTTAGGGCTAATTATTATCCTAAGAAGTATTAAAATAGATTTAGAACAAGTAGCGGCTATAATTTCTTAAGAGGTTTTAAATATTAAGAGAGCGCTATAACGCTTCCTAGGGTTCGCTAACTTCTACCGTCGGTTTATTAAATATTTCTCTATATTAATTAATTTATTATATAAATTAATAAAGAAGGATATTAAGGATTAGGAGTAGAAGGATTATTACTAATAGTCTTTCGAAGTATTAAAGAAAGTTTTTATAAACGGACCCGTTCTATATATTTTCGACTAATTAAAATAGATAATTATAAAGATAAATACGTTAAATTAAGTTTATAGAAGGACGTTTTCATAATATAATAAGGATAAGGAATTAAAATTAGTCGCCTATTTTAATTAGTAGTATTTATTAGTAGAATATAATTATAATATTTATAATAAGGAATTCTTCGCTATTGTTAAAGCTCTAAAGGAATAAAAGTTAGAATTAGAGGGAGCGTAAAAGCCGGTAGAGATTATTATTGATTATAAAGGTTTAAAATCTTTTATAATTAGTAAATAATTAACTTTAAAATATATATAATAGTTTTAATTCTTATTACGTTTCAACTTTACTATTTAATACCGGCCGGGCTCTTTATAAATCCGCCCGTATATATTAAGCTGTAAATTAGAAAACGTTCCGAAGGATATAGGAAATAAAAGGTTATTAGTATATAATAAAGTATTATTAAATAAGAACGTTTTTATTAATAGGGTATTTATATTAGAAGAAGAGATTTCTATATTAGGAGAAGAGATTTTTATAGTCTTCGTTAGTACCGAATATATTTACAACTTCGAGGCTATAAATAAAATATTAGTAAACGACTTTATTATAAATTATTATAAGAAATTAACCTTTTTATAAAATATATAGGCTTATATATTAAATTTAATTAGGAAAGCGTAGTCGAAGGAAGTAAAGGATAGTTTTAAAAAACTTTTATTTATAGAATATCGTATTATTTAGGGGCGGATTTACTATTATAATTCTATTTTCTTTAACTTTAGCGATATAAATATTTATTATTAATTAATCTGCTACGCTTATAATATATTAAGTATAAAGTACCTAAGGAGGGAGAAAACGTATAGCCTCCTCCTATAATTTTTCTTTTAATTAAAGATATATAATACTATTAGGGTTTATTATAAGAATTACTTAATGTGCGCAAAGATAAAATTAGCGCGGTATATACTATATAAATTATTTAAGCCGCTAGCGGTACCGTTTATACTATAGAAAAATATTTTAATTAATTATATTACGCTATTAATACTATATAAATAGCGAGGGCAAGCGTTTAAATATATTGCTATAATTATAAACCGGCTAATAAAGATATAGTATTTTATTCTTATAATTAATTTAATAATAGAGGAATTAATTAATCGGTTTATTAAACGGGTCTATAATATTTATAGTCTACTTAATACTATTATATTAAATAAAGGTTTTTAATTTATTTTACAATTCTAGAAGGTATTATTAATAAAATTAGAAATTAAATTAATTCCCTCCTCCGCTTTCCATTTAATTATTAATAAATAAATAAAGCGGATTAACGCTAAAATAGAAAGATATTTATAAACCTTTATTAATTAGGTATAAGACGATTAAGTAGATTAGCTCCCTATAATAGAATTTACTACTAATAATCTTATATTAAAAATAATAAGAGTATTACCCTTCTTCGCTAACTATAATTTTTATCTACAAATAGGCGTAGAATTAATTAAACTGTACCCTCCAAATATATTATAAGTTTAATAGGATAAATATTTTAAGGCTTTAGAAATTGCCAATCGCTTTAAAGTAATCCTAAATTTCATTATAATTAAAATAAAAGAAGCTTAATAATAGTATAAGGATAATATTAATACGAATAAATTAAATACCCTATAATATAAAATTAGGGATAAGGTTCTATTAAATATAAAGAACTTCGAAATAAGGAAACTATACGCGAAGCTAATACCGCTCTATAAGGAGCCTTTTAAAATTATTAAAATCTATAGTTATATTATTATATTCCGCTTACTAATTAATATAAAGTATAATCCTACCTTCTATATTAATAAAATTAGATTTTAAATAAAAAGGATAAAAGGGAATATTAAGGCGAATTATAAGCGGATTATAAAGCGGATAGATAATAGGAAGGACTTTAAAGAATAGGAATTTAAAATTATCGATAATTACCGGAAGAATTTAAATAATAAACGATAGGAGTATTATATTATATAAGTGCTATTATACGTACCTAATTAATAGCTATATAAAAATATAGAAATATATTTAAAAAAGATTAGGAAGTTCTATAATAATAATTTGGACGCTCTAATACTACCGGCCTAAACCGCCGCCGAAAGACGGAGGGACTACGAAGCGGAAGTTAGAGTAAATTAGTAGGGCGGAGGAGCGGACTAGCCGCTAGAAACTAAAGAGAATAGATAGTATAAAGGGTAGAGGAGGTTGTTATATAGGGTAGCGGCGGCCGTAGAAGCTTTTATAGCGTAGGCTAAACGATTACTAAGTATTTTTAGTATTTTATATATTATTAATTAATTATATAGCTTCTTTTAGCCTGGGGTAGTATTATAAGGTTAATCCTATAACGGTTTATAGTAATAATAATATTAAATTTAAGCTAAAGATTAGCTTATAGTTTAAACTATTATATAAAATTATTATAACGTTCGTAATAGCTTTAATTATTATTACTATATAACGGTGGTACTAACTTTATAGCGCTTATAAGACTACTATAAAGCTACTAATTAGGATTAGTTTACAAAAGTTAGTCCTAGAGTATACCCTTGGACCTTCCCCTTTCCTCTCCGTATGCAATTACATTTATTCTTACCTACCTTGTGCCTTTGTACCGTAATAGCGTATACGGGCTATAAAGTTAGGGTAAGACTTAAAGGATACCCTTAAGGACCCCCGTTATATATAGGCTATGAAAGTTCTAATTAATAGAAGGGGATATATAGCGTATACGGGCTACGAGGATTCTAATTAATTTAAATAACGGATTGCTTATTAGGACGGACTAATTATAATACAAAGAACTTATAAGGGGGTCGACCCTATTAGAGAAAAGCTCCGCTAATAGCTCTACTTACTTCGTATTATTATACTTTTTTCTTAAAACTATATTAAAGCTACGCTTTAATTAAAATATTATACTATAACTTAAAATTATATATTCGTACTAATTATATATCCTAATTACGTACAATCTTACGTACGCATATACGGACCAGCCTATTTAAACTCTCGCTTATATAACTAGTCCTCCGCGTACACTTCCTTTCCTCTCCTTCGTATAATAACGTATATCTTACCCTACCCCCAACGGTGCCCTCTTGCTCCGTAATAATAATATTAATGATATTTATAGTAGTAGATTTATTAATTAAAGGAGGAAGAAAGAGAAAGAAAGAAGAAAGGTAGAAAGGAAGAGAGCCCTCGATTTCAATATTAAGTACCTCTTTCCATCTTGTAGCCAAAGTCTTAGCTTACTTTAACGCTGCCTTAATATTATATAATTGCAGCTGCGGACTATGCGCGTTAAGAGGGCAGTTAGCGATTTTTCCCTAACGCGGTAACGATTACACCCTTAATCCTTCCTACATCCGGTATATTCACCTTAACATTTATGTTCCTAACAGTAGGAGCTGTAGCTTGCCAAGGAGAAAACTAATTCGCATTATATACACCCATGTTCTCTAGGCTATACTGCACGTTATACGTTATTATTAGGATGCACGTGTCGGAAAACTCCGTGCCTGCCACATCTCCGGCTGCCCGTAAGGTAGTCTACAGCATAGTAGTAGCTTATTACATCTTTGTAGAATTCATGTCGGTTGGAAGGCCCCCGCTGCCAAATCTTAATAAGGGCAAAACAGACGCCTTTTCACTGCCGTGAACCACCTAGGAACGTAGATTCAGCACTTCCAAGCTCACCCCGGTACACATCTCGGTGAACTCCTCATCACTCATCTTTCCCTTAGTTGTATACTTGAGTTTTAGAACGCGTTCAATCATAGAACGCAACCCCTCTTGCCCGTCACGAGGTGTGATCTCCCACTTCTGCCCATTTCGTACATTGTAGAGTATAATGCGCGGGAGCTCCAACAAGTAGGCATATGTACATGCCTGTATGACATGCTGGTTTGAAAGTTGTGAGACAAATTTGATCTCCCAGACAGACTCAACGCCTCCAACGTTGTTCTCGTCAGGATTGGACGAAGCCGCCACGATGTCAGCTCGACCAACGAGTCGGCATGTCTGATCATCAATGCTGAAACTCCCCTCAGATTCAACCTCGAACCTGGGGTTTGCGACTGTTCCGCTGAGCTCTCCCCGGAGTCGACTGCACGCTAGGGCAAGGTCGTCAGGTTCTATCCAATTGAATTCGTGGTTTGCCATCTGGATGCTGCGCGGGAGATAGCCCGAGACGGCAGCTTGGTAGTCACAGGCCTTTCGACAAAGCCAAGAGACACCTTCCCGTGAGCAGACTTCAGGAATTGTGTCAGTCTTGCGTGAGCAGACTTCAGGAATTGTGTCAGTCTTGCCTTGGCCGAGTCCAAGCGCACTCAATGATCCAGCAACATCATGCTCAAACGCTGCGACAACGACAAGGCCATTCAAATCGCTCACAGCTTCGTAGAACCTCTTTGCTTTGTCCGAAATCACGACATCTGGGAGTTTAATGTGCTGATCCTCTGGTAGAGGCGATTGTACCTGGATACATAGGTGAATATGAACAATGGCGTCGAGATGTTCATCTTTTATGTGCCGGGCTATGTCTCGGACCGCGATCGAGCGTGGCAGGGTAAGCCCACGCTTAAAGGGTCGGCCTGGAGGATCGGGCGGTTTAATTTGGTTCCCATTTCTTGTCATGTTGATAATGCTGGCTGTTTCGTATAGAGCTTCGACCGATGCAAAAGGCATGAGCTTCTTCTCCTCCTTATGGACCAAGACAAGCTGTTCTGCGGCACGTGTTAGAGCCACAAAAACCTCGTTGGGGCATCTATCATCGGGAAGATCGCGGCCAAAATACTCAAAAAAAGAGGAATCGAGGTCGAAGAGGATGACCAGATCACGCTCGCTGCCTTTGAACTGGTGAATTGTAGAAACACACAGCTTGCCCTTAATTACCCTGTCATCTAGAGGAACCTCGTCGTCGATTGATACGCTGATGGGCACTCTGTATTTCACTGACAAGATGTTGACCACATCCTGCAATAGCCCGCGTTTACCCACAGCTGGTGCTATAATTGCGGTATTCTTAGCCCCGTAGCGCTCGATCAGGGCTGACAGCTGCTTAGCCAACGCATAGCTGTTCCGAAGGTGGCATCTCAGGATAATAGGCTTAGGCCCAGGCTTGGAGCTGGTGATGTATGATTCGCCACTGAGAAAAGTATTGTTGATGAACTGAACTGACTGATCCGATAGTCGAAAACTTCGATTCAACTGAGCCTTGATAAAGGGATATGGGCTGACAATACCCAGTAATTCAGGAGCCGAAGTAAGGTAGCGGTCATCGGCACCACGGAATCCGTAAATGGCTTGTCGCTCATCACCCAATACGACGAGCCGGGCAGATTGACCCCCCGCCTTCTGGTCATTGGCAAGGATGAAGCAGTTAGTAAGCCAGAAGAGGAGTTTGGTACAATCCTGAAACTCGTCTAAAACAATAATGTCAAAGGGCGCGGAATCCCACCGAGGAAGCTCGTTGCGATCAAGGACTCGTTTTTTCTGCTGCGCCAAAGTAGCGTCGCTGGGGACAAGGGTCCCAAAAAGTAAGCCGGCCATGGAGTGAAAAGTGAAAACTTTGCAGTTAGAGTAGGTGCGAAGCCGTCGATGGGTCTCCAGCTGAAGTCTCTTTGAGTAGGTGAGCACAGCTACTCGCTTGTCTGGGTGGGCGGCTACAATAGCCTCAGCCGTAGCCGTTTTGCCGGAGCCTGGCCGAGCCGACACGACAACATTCTTCGTACCGCAGAGTTCTGCGATCTCTTGCTGCTCCTTGGACGGGGTAAATGAACAGCTCTTTTTCTGCCGTTTAAGCAAGCTATGCGTGTTCGTGAAGAGACGAAAGGAGCCACCAAGGCAGAAGGCCTGAAACTAGTGTCTTATTAGTACCTAGGTACTATGGATCTTTCACATCACCTAGTCTCATCACTGGCGGTACAGGTGTTTTCCGTCACTTACTAGAGGCTTAACAGTATGTGAGATTGGCCATGCGCGGGCGGCTGGGTGCCATGTTAAGAATAACTGGCCAAGCATCTTTGCTCCAAATATCGCTGTGGTCGAGAAGAGCGTTGATTTGCGTTGTGTTGGTAGTGGGTGTGGCAAGAGCGGTCATCAGGGCGTCTAGACAGCACATCGGAAACCACTCCAAGGCATCTGCGCAAAAGGATTGTTCTTAGCGCGACTTAGTAGCACCGTGATGGGGTCAGTTTTTGACGGATTTCGCGATCGAGATCAGAGTGCGGGGCTGAGTGCGAGGGCCCCAGGCGGCTGTTCTTCGGCTAAAGGTGTGTTCGTTTCCGCTGTAAAAAGTTAAAAAGTTAAAGGTTTTAGTATAGAAAGACCTCTACTGCGTTGCTGCTTTACTGCGCCCGTGTAGCGTTCGCTTCAAAAGTGTTATTTTTTATGTACGCCCTGCAACTACCTGCAACTACCTGTATTTACCCCAAATCTTTGATTTGACTAATTAGAAGCCTAGAATCCTTCAAATTCTTAACTGTAGTTCTTACTACTAGATAGCTCGATTTTAAGTTGTAGTGTAGTAAGAACTAGCTCTTTAGGACCTAACCCCCTATAAATATAGGGGGGTGGCCGTTGTAAAGGATAATGGATGAAGCTATTCCTAATTGAAATGATAATGGATTTGACGATGGGAATTCGATAAGACAATTATATAGGGTCTTGTCTTTGTCGGAGTAAATGGAGTAAACGAAAACGATGATGGGGGTGATGGTGAATTTGTTGATTAATAGAAAAAAGGAAAAAAGATAATGAAAGGGGAAGAAAGATAATGAAAGGGGAAGAGGACGAACGAAGGGAAGGGAGCCCTTAATATGCAAGAGTCTTAAGATACTTTAACGCTGCCTTAATGCTGTATGAGTGTAGCTGCGGACTATACGCGTTAAGAGGGAAGTTAACGCTAACTCGCTAAGGCTGTGTTCGGATCCGCGGTAGCCTAGTAGGGGGAAGGCTGCCTTAATACTACAGGATTGCAGCTGCACACCTGCAATATTAAGGCAGCAGTAAGGCACGCCAAGACCCCCATACCAATCGTCCTTACTACGCTATATTTGTAAATACAAAGTTAAAGGGGTATAGTATATATAACCTTTTATACTGTTGTCCGCACTGTGGCGCTCAGATGCTAGATTTCAATTGGGAATAGCTTTATTTATTATCTTTTGCGACGGCGACTACCTATATTTATAGGGGGTGAAGCACTGTATTAGTGTTTCTTACTACGTTAATATTACTTTTTCGAGCATTATAGCAATAAGGAATTGCAATAAGGATCCCAAAGATTCTAGCCCTCTAATTGGTCAATTCGAGGATTTGGAGAAAGTGCAGGTGGTTGCAGCTCATTGCAAGTCGTTGCATGAAAATAAGGTTTTTGAACCGAACGCAAGACGAGGGCAGTAAGGCAGTATGCTTACTGCGCTTTATGCGACCCGAATACCTGCAAATACTACTAGGCTACCGCGGATCCGAACACAGCCTAATAGCCTAGCGAACACACCTTAAGACATTGTGGGGTTCGTATTGTTGTTGTCTTTCTTCAACAGCATCTCTTTTTTCACGGATATCAACTGTCCGCCCCGCCTTTTCAGCAGGCCAAACACCAGATCAAACGATTCATCAGACCACCGGTTCAATGCCGCGTTTTCGGACGTGGATTCCCGTCATCCGACCTCTTCCCGGATCACCAGCGCCGACTCCCGTTATCTGGTGCCGATTCCCGTCATCTGGACTCAACTTCCCGCTCCGCCTTTCTGCCGGCTTTAGCTTCCGCCCGCGTGGCTACCCGTTGAGCCTCAAGTTAATGACGCCTTTATCCTATTTCCGTTATTGAGCCTCATCAATGACAACATCTCAATCCGGACCCACTTTGGCAACATTGCTAGGCAGATACTCTCTTCTTTCTTGTTCAACCCTACTCTTTTCTCTACGGTCATTCAACTGGCTTTTAAGCAGTCAACCAAATCAGCAGACACTCTCAAAATACCAACAATTCCGCTGTCTCATCTGATCGGCTTGCTTTCCCCACCTCCATGGTTCTGATGCCCCATTTCAAAGGTATCATCAACATTCTTTGGCCGTTTCTTTTCTGGATCAAAACGCCCACTCTCAATGCATGGCAGCTTCGGCACATGCTTGTCTTCATTGACACCGACACTGCGGCATCGGCTGTCTCACCTCGTCTTGAGATCAGACGTTAAGCAGATCTTATCATCATTGTTCACGTTGTCTTTCTTCCATCTTGTCTTTCAGCAGACTCATCGGTCCCGACAATCTGTTCATTATCCATTCCCAGCAACTCTATTTCAATGTCTCACCGCACGCACGGCATTGAGCTGGAATATCTCGAATGAGCACCTTAATGGCATCATCAGCATATGAGATGACATCTGATGTGTGATGACGTTGGATAACCCTTTTCACTTCGTTGATGGATCAGACAGCTGTGCTGTCATGTAAAGTGGGAATGTTTGGGAAAAACTATTGCGCTAATGGAGTTGAACAAGGTGTTCGTTGAGGTAAGTGCACCACACATGCCATTTCCATTGCAACCTTTCAAGTTCCAACTTTGTGATGCTGACCTGCGGTTTCGCACAGTTGCTCCGCATGACTTCGTCGTGCTCAACCCAATGAAGCCATGGGAGTCAAAACACTCCGGAATATTCTCGCAGAAAGACTTCTGGTTGAAAGCATACAAGCGGGAGGTTTCCTCGGTGTAATTTAGGCTGTCGCTGGCTGTCGGAGTTACAATTCCGACTCGGAACGGAGATGTGGGGCGGGCCGGCGTGGCACATCCGGGAAAGGTGGGGCTGTTTCGGCAATGCTCCGGAGCAACCCGGACTCCCCCTTCTCTCTTGCACGAACGGAAATGAGTTCACAGTCGGTCCTGAGTTGTCAAACATCCAAGTGAGCTGCTTTTTACCATGGCGCGGTAGAAGATGAAGAAAGTGTGCATTGTCTTCGAAGATACCCAGTGTAAACAACAGAAAAGGGGGTGGCCCGTGCTGGCGACCACCTTCGGTTCAGACATCCTTCCTTCAGCTCCCATCACCACTCGCATATCTGGTTCTTTTTGGCGTTCAAGTCCAATGCGCGCAAAAGTGATGTATACAAAAGTAACTGAAACGATGCAAGTCTAGTCTATATGCTTCAAAAATAATGAACGGCCATCCGAATATGCAAGAAACAAGAAAAAAAAAAAGAAAAAAAGAAAACCATCATATGTACAAGCCGCCAGCGGCCCTTGTCCTCCTTCTCCTCCTCCCTTATCCTTCCCCCTTCTAGCCTATACCAACCTGTTAAACATCATACCCCTAGTCACAACTGCCACCAACCCTTAAAATATGTCCAGTCACCGGATCCCTCACCGGCCTCAAATCCCAATGCTCCCCGCGCTCCTTATTTCCCTCATCCTCAAACACTCTGGCCCATGCGAGCCTCAACGGGGCCGGCAAGCTCCAACACGCACCCTCGTCATTGTGCAACCACATTCTGACCAAATGCCTCGCCTCGCCGGAAGATTTATCATTCTCAAAAGCCTCTCTTCTGTGCAACAGAGCCATGTTGTTGATGAATCTCAGATCGCCGCGGACCATGCGAGGTTTGATCTCGTGTTGCTTGGCGATAAAATGGACTGCGTCGAGAGCTTCGGCTTGGGCTTCCGTGAGGCCAGGGATGCCCGGTGTGCGAGGGCTGAAAGGTTCGGAGCCGACAAGAAGACGGCGGGAGAAGGAGGTAATGAGCCGTCCGTCGTGCCAGTACATCAGTGCTCGCTTGTAGTAAGCGGGATCACGGCCGAGAGTGTCGAACGGCCAGTTGGGAGCGGCCAGGGTGTGAATAAGGTCCGGTCTCGTACGTGCGATTTCGTTATAGATGGTGTAAGCGGAGGCGATGCAGCTTTGCCCGCCCGAGGCGGCCAAGCCTTGGGTAAAGAGGCAGAGGGTGTCGGTGACGCAATCAGTGTGGAAGGGCTTGTCCTCGCCGTATTGGTCGTCGAAGCCGGTGGTGTCGTCGCCGCGCTTAATAACGTGAATGAGCATGGATCCACGTTGGTCCTGCTTGCCCCGTTGCTGACCGATGTAGGAGGTGATGCCGAGGTAGATGGCGGTGAGGTCTGTGATAGCATAGTCATCGGGGTTGAGGCCGCGGATGATGGAGAAGCCCTTTCCGAAGTAGATGTCGTCACGAATGCCTGAGAGGATGGGACCAAGGTTGGGAAGGGGGAAAAGGTCTTTTGTGACTTTGTGGCTATCAAGTCCGTATACTGGGTTGATGTCAGTCGATTTGTGGTGTGTAATGGATGGAAGTTGTACGGTACTTACACTTGAAGATTGCCAATGCTTCAAGCACTTCCGTCTTGTCCGCTGGTGTGAGATGGTAGACATAATCCTCTTCCTTCTCAAAGTCATCAACACTCCATACCAGCGGACCTTGAAGCTCTGTAGGCCACCCAGCAGGAACAGAGTTTGGAAGACCTCCGGCCCTGACACGGGCAGCTGCCCGGTCTCGGTACTTCTTCTCATCAACAGTATAAGAGATGTCGGCATATGGCTTGTTGACTTCGGCCTTTGCTTGTTGAACTCTGTAGGCGTCAATGTTGAAGCGGGCTCGAAGACCTTGGGAGTAGTAAGATGGGCCAGAAGAGCCCATGTTGCCGATGCTCATCATCATGGTTGCGGTGTTGATGGGTCAAGAGCCTGCTTGGCTTGGTTCCTGTGAATATGTTGAGTGAAGAGGTAGGTAGTTGATGTGTGAGGGTTGGAGATGCTGATGTTATGGGTCATGAGGGAACAGAGCTTGCCATCGACGAGAAACATCGAGACTTTATACGGGGTTGAACCCATCATAACATAACGTCCAAAGTGGAAATCTTTGCTTGATCATGATGTTGTCCATGTCGTCTGTGGTCATGCAAGCTATTTCCTCTTCGAGATAGTCTTAGCCCTATGCCTAGCTTCGCCGTCAGCCCTATTGCTTCAACTCCACTGTGAAACGCTGGTGCGAGTTGACTACGGTTACAGTTCGGTAGTAGATAGTCCATGACTCGGAGTTAACACCAATCTGGTGTTGCAGGCAAAGTGCTCGGTCCATCCGATAGTCCACGGTTAATGAGATAGCTCCGTCAAAACAAGGATCAAGAGTGCCGCAACGTGCCATTGAAACTACCAAGGTAGTATAGTTTATGGTCGAAATTTTGTTCCGTCCAACTAGGCAGCTGTTTACAGAGTAGAGAGAGGTATGGCAGCCATCTACATATGGCCAATGTGCGGCACGGGCACATGGGGGGAAGGATCCAGGTTCAGAGGCGGCGATGTCGATATCTGGGTGAGAGCAAGAACGTTCGATCATTGGACAATTGCAAAATAGCAATATGACAATGCCGATGACGGTCGGCCGGGATCAGATACCCGCGAGGGATGTATGTTGCCAAACTGGAAATCCGGTTCCAGTAATCAGGTCGGTGTAACCGGAAACGATCCAGTGGAATGGTACCGAACGGGAGAAGAGAGGCACAGACTGAACCCAAATGCGCATGTCAGTGGGTACATGTCAGCCCTATTGTGTAGCTGGAAACGATGCTGCCAATGAAAGATGTCAATGGTTTTGAAGTGACATCGAAGGAGCCGAGTGGTGGTTCTACAGCTTACCAGAGTCGGCCAATCATCGTGTTGATTTACCTGTCATCGGTTCGACCCGATTACACAGTACAGACCCCGGAACAGCCAAGAGCTACCCGTTTTGGCACAGCCGTCGGAGGCCGCTTTTGAAGTGAATCATTATCATCTCAATGGCTGCTTTTCGGTGCTTGGTGATAGTCTCTTGGCATGGAGTTGACTCAACCCTGCCAGTGCAACTGAAACGTTTCCATTACACGCCTGACGTAGATGCCTACACACTGTAAGTCTATAGGCGGGTGATCAGAAGGAGTTACTGAAGGTATTCCAAGAGAAGATGCGGAAGATGCAACCCGGACAGCATGACGACGTGATACGATCAGATAATCGGAGTTATGCGCAGATGAGATTATCGAAGAACTTGTCACTCACATCATAGACAAAGTCGAATGCAGACCGGTGAGTGCACCGAGTCGTATGAGTTCATCTCTAGGCCACTGAAGAGTCCAGGCAGCAGAGTTTCCAACTGGACTTGTGTCATGATCAAGTGTTTCCGATATATCATGGAACTCGTCTCTTTCACTTCCCTTCACTTGTTGCTTGTGCTTCGTTCTGCAACAACCAGCCCATGCCGACCGCGATAATTTGCTTTTTCCGCCGGCTTCCACCCACTTCGTTGAAGCAGCTGCTCGTCCTCGAGACGGAAGACCTCAACCTTCAATGGCCGGCAGCACTTGATCATTTCCTTTTCGTTGTCGCTTCCGAAACCCCAGAGCGAGAGGTCGCCACCAGGACAAGTGCCTGTGTCAACACCAAGTTAGCAGGAAGTCCTGGTCGAAGAGCACACATGGACAGAAGGGGAAACGCCAATTGGAAAGAGTAGCAAAGGGAGGAGAGCCCTACTCAGCGCCATCAAAACGTCCTGTTCCGCCAAAAACTCCACAAAATCCCCCTTGCTTGCCGGACAAGGGCTCATAAAATACCTGCCCTTCTCATCCAAACCCGTAACCTGGAACAGGTTGATAACATCATGCACATCCCCCTCGTTCAAGCCATACTCCATCACCGCCCTCGTCAGGTTCGAGTGGCAGTGGAAGTCAAACTCTCCGCCACTCAACACGTTATTGATATACGGATCACACCTCGTCCCCAAGAGGTCATGCACCCTGCCTCCATGCTCGTCTTGTCCATACCAAGACAGCGTGTCAGCGATGATGGTCAGCATGGGCCGCATGAAGGGGAGGTTGGACCATAGCCGGTCGTAGGTTGATACGTGCGAGGCATGGAGCTGTTTGGTACGCGAGGCCCAGAAGCGTTCGCGGGGGTTGTGGAGATTCCAGATGTTGAGGTCGCCGACTTGAGGACCTTCGGGGGTGGATATGCGGATGATGGAGCCGGCGGAGGCAGTCCAGGCGCGGCCGGAGCGGATAGGAATGGTGAACTCCTCGGCGAGGACGCGGGGAGCTTGTTGGATGGTTGAGTAGAGGTTCTTGTCGACGGAGAGGGGAGATCCGGCTGTGGGGAGATAGGCGGGGACGGGTTTCGGGATGGGTTTCCGTGCCGTCAGGCGTGCGGCGCCGTCTTGTTCCGGGGTGGTCATGTTTCCGGTCCGTCTCCGAATGGAGACTCGTAGAGAGAGACTTCCGGCGAAGGCTTGGATCAGCGATGGTAGAGGTATACGGGACGAGGAAAGAACGTCAAGTGGCTGTTGTAGAAGAATGATCGTTGATGAGATGGAAGGTAGAAAGAGCGCCGAAGATTCGGAAGATCTTCCCTTCTGGTAATCGCTGGTACAAATGGCAGGAACTACCGGCTCAACCCCGCACCATATCAGTGGGCCACGGGCTTGGCCATCGGAGCCTATCTGTTACTAGCCCCAGAGGGGTGTACGACGTAATCGAGTCGCAGCGAGTGCGGAAGGAACGATGGTGAGTCTAAAGAAACTCAAAGTAAAGGAAGGAGGAAAGAAGAGGTGCTTGTACCAAACTGATCCTTGACTTTTCCGCTTCCCACCAGGCATGATTCTTACAAGGTATATCCAGACACAAACACAAACAAGATAACCGCCCTCAACAACGGAACTGAACCGGTGAACCCTCACCCCGCAGCATCTTTACTCCTGACCCTCGACCCTCGTCAGTGTTCTACCCGACGGCACATGCACCCCATGAAAGCCCAAAGCAATCGCAAACTTTACCTCCGCTCTTCCCATTTCCGTCATCGTCTTCGCATCCAAGCAGAGCAAATAGCTCTTGCCCTTCTCTCCATCCAGCACCAAGCTCAACAACACACCATCATCTTCCTCGTCTCCACCCGGCCTCGGAATGAAGATGGCTTCACCGGGTGTATGCCCCTTGGGGTTGTCCCAAAAGAGTACCTCCCGCGTTTCGGTATCGGTCTTGACGATAGCATCGGTCAGCGTACCGCGACCTCGGAATGGCAGGCTGTAGACGTAGCGGTGCTTCTTGGTGGCGTAGAGGGGGTTTATGGTTGGGAGCTCGCCAGCGTGCGGGGCGGGAATGCGGAAGGTTTCGTGGTTCTTGGGGTCTGGGGTGCTGGACAGCTTGTTGGAGGGTGAATCAGGGTTGATGGTGAAGTGGTAGCGCGTTAGGTGGGCGAGGGAGTTGCGGGCGCGTTGTTCGTCTTCGTAGAACTTCTTGGCTGCGGAGTCCCTGTCGAGGATCACGTCGAGGTAGAGGGAGTGGATGAATTCATGGGAGCCGAAATTGATGACGTCGCAGTAGAGGTTGATGTCGGATGAATCAGAGCCCGCCTTCTCTTCAAAGGAGTTGACAGTGTGGAAGAAGAAACGACCATCGGTCTCGAAGCGGGCTACTACGCCTTTGCCGTGTTTCCTGTCGATGACGATCCATTGGGTTTTCCTGCTTGGGTCATAGGGCCTGATGGCATCGAGGAGGTTGCGCTCCCAGGGAATCTGAGCGCCGTTGAGGCCAAAGTGTGAGGTTGGGATACAGAGGACGACGAAGCTGGGCGAGAGGAACAAGCTATGGATGTAGGCAGGTGACACGATGGGCTCGCGGATGGTGGCCAGGATCTCCGTCTTTCCACTAGACGCGTCGACACGGAAGACTCGATAGGTGGGCTTCGGGCCAAGTTCCAGGCTGTAGTTGAAGAGGTCACCTGTCTCAGGGTCCCTCTGGGCATGAGCACAGGACATGGGGCCCTTCAACTCAGGGTGAAGGACGTCTTGGGTCGCACAGCCGATGGGCTCCAAGGTCTTCGGGTCGATCTGCTTCATGGTGCAGTTGTCGGTGCTGATCCATATCGACTTGGGCAACTCAGGCCTATGACCCAGGACCTTGGGATCGTTCTCCGTCACGGCCGGTTTCCTTTTTCCAACAATGTTTCCGGCAGCAGCCTCAAGTCCGGGAGGGTTGACATGCACGACGACGTTGATGTTGTTATGCCACTTCTCCTCCGGCGACTCTCTCAGTCCCTTGAACGCAGCCATGGCCTTGGAGAACAAACCGAGGCAGGGATCCGCCTTCTGACCGAAGCTATAATACGGCCAGGTTCCCTGCTTCTTGATGACCTCCATCATTTCTTCGGCTTGGCGACGTGACGAGTAGAAGACGTCAACGGACCCTTCTTCGTTCGGCATAATGTCGAAGCGATGGGTATGAGCCAGTCCATCGAACCAGTGGCTCATCTCGAAGGTGGTGCCGGCGTCCGTGTCGATCTTGTATAGACCGGGGCCGGTGCGGTAGAGGGAGCCGGCAGCCCATGTCGGGATGTTGCCGGTCACGGCGATCTTGATCGGACCTCGTTCCTCGGTGAGGCCATCAAACTGTTGGAAGGTTAGTGAGATATTCTGATGGAAAGACTTGCGAGGAGTATCTGACTTACAGCAGCTTCGTTCGGCCAATCTTCATATTTGCCAGCCCTCAAATTTTGGAGGGTTTCTTCATGATCGGCTTGCTCATCGGCTTGTGTCCGGAAGGTGGTCGACTTCCCCGGCACTGTGTCTTTCACCTGTTGAGGGCTCATACTGGCCTGAAATTTCGACTTTCTCGAAACCGCCGGCTGCTGGATTTTCCAGTAATGTTTTGATCCCTTGTGTGGTTGACGAACGAGACAAAGCGAGCCGGTTGTGGTGGTGATGCAAATGTGAATTCACCGTAGCGGTTTCGGCGGCTAACGCTCCAGTGGGCTTCAGGGGGTGTCCGCTAGTAAACAGCCGCTGTCAGGTCAACAACAAGGAGCCGCAAACAAGATGCAAGATCGGATATTCTCAAAGGAAGTTGACAAAAAGGCATACTTATAACACAGTGGGTATAAAGGAAAACAAATCGTCATCCATATGTCAATCCGAAGAAAGCGACGCATCGGCAAAAACCCTGAAACATATTGGTCACGTTGGTACCTAGTGTGCCGCGTTGCCCTGTGGACGCTGGGACACCCACGGATGCCCGGTGAATGGAGACGGCGGGATCCGGATTTGCTCCCGATGAAAGCGACGAATGCGATGGTTGGCCAAGCGACGGGTTTAGCGATCGGGAACAGGAATGATAGGCCTCTTGGCCGCCATTTCGACTTGACACTTTCAAAAGGCAACCACAGCGTCGACAGCGTAACCCCGAGAGCGTCCTCGGAGTCCTGTACAGACGGAACCTGTGACGGGAAAACTACCGAATTCGACAACTGTAAACGAATGCGAATAGTGACGCGCTGACGGGCACAACCTGAACTCCGACGGCTGCGCCAATGCGCCTCCAAACATCTTATAAATCCACTTGGTCCACTGAGATGAAGATATAAGCGAACTTCCGTAACCACCTTCTGTTTTGGTAGGTGACGGAAGGGGTCCAGACTTTCAGCGCCTGCGACTGCCCGGTGATAGCGGATTATGGCCTCAAAAGAGACGACTGATATCAGGAAGTTCGGGATAGCATGGTGTATTCCACTTCCCACAAAAGTTTGGTGGTGACGGGCCTTGAAGTGGAAGAGGAGAAACAAAACAAAAAGCAGAAATTACTTCGCCAACCCATGCGCCTCCCTCAACGCCCTGATCGCATCCTCATCATAACTCCTCCGCTGCTCGTTCTCCAGCGGCAAATACATCATCGTATGTACCGCGCCCAAATATCTCTTGATGGTGACTTTGTTCCCTCCCTCCACCAATTTCAGCCCATACGCCTCCCCCTCGTCTCTCAGCATATCGCATTCCGCCGTCCTAATGAAAGTGGGACATAACCCCTTGAAATTCGGGGCCTTGATCGGTGCTAACCACCATCCCGGCCACATTTTCCGGATTTCATCCCGCTTTTCAGCTGGAAAACAAGACTGCCCAAAGTACTTGATGCGGTCCCAGGGGAGGACAGGTCCATTTGCAAACTCGCTGAAAGAGGGATAGGGGGAGTCGGTAGGGGAGTTGTAGCTGATGCAGTCGGTTGTGGGAGGGACGGAGGCCAGGCACAGCTTGAGCGGGAGACCGGCGTCGCGGGCCATGTGTTGCAAAACGAAGGAGGTTTGCCCGCCAGCCGAGATACCGCCTACGGAGATGGAGGAGGGGTTGATGTTGAGAGTGGTGGAGGAGTTGATCACCCATTGTAAGGCCGCCCATGCATCTTGGAAGGCCTTGCCAAAGATTGTTTCTGTCTTTTGTCAATGGATGGATTCCAGAAGGAGCGATGACGTGGAATCATCTTACCAGGACAGTGACGATAATTCACATCCACAACCACCACACCCGCTTCGCGCATACTCAGACACAGCTGACCGTCCGTAAACAGATCCCCAATAACAAACCCACCTCCTGTTCCCATCAACTCATGGTCAGCATGCCTGCCTTCATTCCCCTTCTTTCGGTTCGTTTTACCCACCATGATGATTCATATGAACAGGATATGGCCCGTCCCCATGCTTTTCTGGGTCCGGATGATAGACCCTCACAGGAACCGTGGATCCATCTTCCGACGTGACCTCGTAGTCTGCCACTCGCTCGCACTTGGAGGTATCGATGGCAGTTAGTGCTCGGTACTTCTCAGGATGGGCTCGGAGTTCCTCGATGGAGACATCTCGTGGTCGCTTTGACAGGACGTCCCGGAAAAACTGGACGAAGTCCGGATTCAACTTGGAGAGAACGTGGGGAGGGATAGTAGTGCCGGGTTCTTCTTGGCTGGCCATTGTGCTGCTTGATCTTTTGCTTTTAACGTCCTTGAGGTGCGAATCTGATGAATGTCGTGGACGGAGGGCATTAGAGGCACGAGCAGTAGAGGTTCTCTTCAACTCGTTTGTTGATACCTACCCACTCGGAGATAGTGTAGCCACTTGGCGTAGACTTGGACCGAGGCTTATCGTCAGCGGGAGGGGAGTGAGGGGAAGTGAGATCAACTGCCGTAAAAGCCGGCTCTTACCCGAAGGCGTGGGGAAGCAAAAGAAGCAAAACCAATTGGATGCTGTACCAGGCGAACCGTGAAGTGTTTCAGTTCCGACTTCCATCGGCAAGTCTGCCAGATCGACTTCGAAATCTTCGATCCACGTCCACAATGTTTCATCTTTGGTAGTACAGGAAAACACACCGAAATGTCTTAAAGCCAAGTGGAAAGCAACGAGAGAGCACGTAAACGCACTGCGTCTACAATACCATGATGCCAGCATGTCTCTCCAAGAATCTGCTCACAGCATCAACAAACCGATCTAGCTCCTCCTTCGGGGTATCCAACATCATCGCAATAAACCCTCTCCTCGTGATCCAAAAGCCCTCCTCCAGCATCTCAAACCAAAACAGATCCCTCAAATCCGCCCTCTCCTGGCTCTCCAACGTTCCATCCTCTCTAAAGTGCAACCCAATCAACGAACCCCTTCCCGTAAACCTCAATCGTGTCCACTTTGCAACCCCGTTCAACCTGTCCCTCAAGTCGTCCCCCACTTTATTAAACTCGACACAGACTTCCTCCGTAAACACCTGATCCAGCCCCGCAAACCCAGCGCACATCGTCATGGTATTGTTGTTGAAAGTGCCCGAGTGGGCCAAACTGCCCTTCACCCTCGGGTCATAGACCGAGTCCATGATCTCCTTCTTTCCTCCAAACGCTCCAAAGCTGAATCCACCACCCAGGTACTTTCCCAGCGTGACCAAATCCGGGCTCAACCCCAGCTCCTGCCCCAATCCGTTTGGTGCCAGCCGGGAAGTCATCACCTCATCCAAGATAAACACCGCCGCAGCCTTCTTGGCCGCTTCCTGCACTGCCAACAGGAACTCTTTGCTGCCCGGAAGGCACCCCCCAGCACCTTGCATCCCCTCCACCAACACCGCTGCCAGATCGCCCTGCTTTGCCGTCTCCTCAATGACCCTTCTCGCCTCAGCAGCAGCCTCCTCATCCCCGTATCTCTGCACAACCACAAAGTCCCCCTTGTCAGCCGTATTCGGCGCCGCCTCCCCTCCCCCGAAAGAGAAACAAGCACCATGATAACCCCCGTTGAACACCACCACCTTCCTCTTCCCCGTGTAGTGCCTAGCAGCCGCCAGAGCATGGAGATTCGCTTCCGTGCCGGTGTTGGCCATGCGCACGCGCTCGAGCTTGAAGCGTTGACACAAAAGGGAGGCGTAGCGGGCTTCGTAAGTGGTGGTGGAGCCGAGGGAGAGGCCGATTTCGTCGAAAGTAGAGAGGATGGCGGTGCGGATGACGGGGTGAGAATGCCCGTAGAGGCCGGCGGAAAGCTCGCCTACGAAGTCAGTGTATCTATGTGGGAAGTGTTAGTGGTGACTGGTGAGGATGGGGATTCAGATGCGCGCTGGTAATAGAGGTAACAATTCACTCACTTGTGGCCATCCTCATCCCACACAAAAGTGCCTTTTCCATGCTTCATGCAAAGTGGGAACGGAGAAGTGTGTAGCAAGGTGCGGGTGTTGCCGCCTGGGAGCGACTCGACGGCCAGTTCATGTTGTTTCTTGGAGAGGGGGTTGTTGGCGACGTAGCGAGACTGGGCAGCAGCGAGGGCTTCCGCTGCCTCTTGATGGCTGCTGTTAAGGCAAGTACCAAGGTCAGAGTTGGATGACATCTTTGTAATTGGGTGATGGAAGGTCCAATGATCAAGTGTTATGGCCCGTCAAACTCCCTGACACGGGACACCACGTTGAGTTTTGGGGGCTTGGGATTTCCTTGCAGGTACAGTTGGTGTACCTCGAAATAGTCCCTCTGTCGACCTGAAGAGAGCTCCGTCTTCGGCGAGATTGGAAAGCATCCGATCGGTCCAATCATTCAACTTACCAGAAGATGCCAGGTTACCGTTACCCCGCTTCATGGTACGGGGGAATTCTTCCCAGCCTTCTCAGGAGCATTCTCTGATTCTTCTCCTTCAACGACCCATACCCTTTTTGTCGACAGAACCCGCGATAATAGCAGCATATTTCGTGTCATCAAAGTTTGTCGACAATCCTCTTCAAGCCAAAGACTGGACATCCGCATTTTGCGAAGATGTGGTTGATCCGGTGTTCGGATTTCGCTCTTGTGCGCTTCGACGGCATGATGAGCCGCGCCTGTTATGATCGACCCGAATATCTGATTCTATCTCACACATGGGGAGCTGAGGAAGTCACGTTCTCGGATATGGCAAACATCGAGGCTGCTAGACGGAAGAAGGGCTGGGTCAAGATCGAAGGGATATGTAAGGAGGCGCGGAGCGTGGTCGTCGACTATGCTTGGGTTGACACCTGCTGTATCGACAAGAGCAGTAGCGCCGAGTTGACCGAATCCATCAACTCCATGTATGCCTACTACCGCGAAGCCTTTCTCTGTATTGCATACCTTGAGGATCTTGAGCCAGGCCAGGGGTTACCGACCGAAGAGCAACTTGGTCGTTGCAGATGGTTCACCCGTGGCTGGACGCTTCAAGAGCTTATCGCCCCTGAAACCGTCTGGTTTTATGACACAGACTGGGAATTCCTATGTTCCGCATCCAAAGTGCTGGAAGCCATACAGAGCATCACGAAAATTGACAGGCGCATTCTGGCGAGATCACGAGAGCGAAGGCATCTCGATGATATATCAGTCGCACAGAAGATGTCCTGGGCCGCGGGCAGAACCACCACCCGTGTCGAAGATCGGGCGTACTCGCTCTTGGGCATATTTGGAGTGAACATGCCTCTGATCTATGGCGAAGGGCAAGGCGCTTTCCGTCGACTCCAAGAGGCCATTTTGCAGCAATCAAACGACTTGTCCATCTTCGCGTGGAAAGATCCATGGTCATCCGATGACCTTTGTGGTGTCCTGGCTCCAAGGCCGGAAGCCTTTTCAGGAGCCGGAACAATAGAGCTGATGGACGACCCAAACATACCCATTCCTTCGTTCACCGTCACAAACGCCGCGGTAGAGATGTCAACTTCTTTGGGCATTCATCATGGTGGCGCAAGATCAAGGATGGTGCCGGAAAGCGGCAATCGCTTATTACACCTTCATTGTACAATGTCTATGCGCCAGGACACAGATTCTAGTCATGGCAGAAACGACATTCGCGTCGTTTTCCTACGGCTAGTCCAGACGCCTCGTGGGCTTATGCGAACCAGCGGTACCGGTTTGTGTGTCTTCAGACAATCTGAAGTCAGGTTCCTTGAACCAGTCGAAGTGGTTCTGCCAAAATCGGTTCCTAAAAGCATTCTGCGTCTATCAACCGAAATCAACCAGTATACGGGCTCGGGACGTTGGGAAGTCCTAGACATTGACCTCTCCAGGGTAAAGAAATACCTGAACGAAAAGGCCTACATCGCTACAATTCCAATAAATGCGACATATTATCCAGAGCACCTCTTCGTTTCCGAACTTGAATGTTTCCGAATCGACAACAACCCACACTTCGTTGGTGTTGTCCGGATAGAGTTCCTCAGGTCCACCAAAGACCCATGGCACGGAGTGAGGGTCATGGAACCACATCAACGCAGCTGTGCCTGGCTTGTGTGTGGTAAATCTCCCAGAGAGTGTGGTGAAACCGAGATATGGGCTACTATGTATACGAAACGTATGGTTGAGTCCGGACTACTAATCGATGATGGTGTGTATTGTGAAGGCGATTTCCGCAACCCGATGGCAATCTCGAACATTGGCAATCGTCTTCGCAATCTTCGATCAGGTTCCGGCCGGGGAGAAAGCCAGGCGACCAACCAAAAGCTACACATATTGTTATGCGACGAAGTCGTGGAAGTTTCCTGGTCATCAAGTCGAGAAGCCGAACATAGCGAAATTGGTAATCAGCCTGTGTGGAAGCACTCCATCCAGGTCCATATCCAGGTCCATGGAAAGTAATGACAGCTCTAGAAACGTCTTTGAAAACAGGGGGGAAAGGGTTAGAACTAGGTTGGACTTGGACGACGGAAATGTATACGTCGGGCCTAGAAACTTCGTTGAAAATAGGGGGGAAAGGGTCAGAAGACGATTCTCGTCCTGATGAGTAGCTTAATTATGGTTGTGGTAGAAACGGAAGAAAGGAAACGGAAACTAGGGCAGCCTAGAAATACTGGACGGGCGTGCCGGTGAATGGGCGCCAAGGCACGGCCGGCCAACAGATTAGCCTGCGTCCCAAAGCATTGACCCAGCGGTCGGTGATCACAAGCGGACTAAATAGACGAGGTAGAAGGGGGACATGCTGCGAATGAAGTTCGGGATAGGTAGCCAGTCTTGACGTGTCACCAGGGAAGGGATAATAAGGACTTATGGCATAAGGGAAGTTTACTGGAACCAGATAGGGGACATCGTATTGTTGTACATGGGGTATGCTTGAAGATTCTTCGAACTCCTGCGACTGGCCAGGCCCGCTCCTTCCAACTGCGCAACTTCAAAACAAGACAACCAACAGGGAGCTCAAAGCTGAAGATGGCGCTGCCTCTCCTGGATGTGAATACCAATCGTAGTGGACCAATGGCGGATTCTTGGCTTGATCGCAAATTCGTACTCGGGCAAGCTCACCAACTCCTCCATGAACGGGCCCATCTGGCCCCTATCCGACCTCAAGAAGTGCGTCTCGATGCTGTGAACAACAGCTAGCGAGTCCTCGTTGGCATACAGACCAGCGAAACGCATCTCCTCCAGCAGGTTGAACACAGCCTCCGCGTCGCCATAACGGTGCCAGTGGATGTGGGCCAGGAGGTTGTAAAATGGCGTGCTGGCGCCGAGGACGTAGCTGGCTAAACCAAGCTCCTTGATGCGTGGCAGGATGTTCAGTGCCAACGGCGAGGAGCGGGAGAACGAGGTGTCCATCAGGCGCAGGCCGTAGAGGAGGTAGGCGGGGTAGAGAGGGCCGTAGAGGTGCATGGAGAGTCTCTCCTGGCCTGGTTCGAACTCGTAGCCGTACTCGTAGTCTCCATCTTCTTGCACCTCCTTGGTCTTGCGTCCCGACTTCTTCGCGGGCACCTTGGACACCCCGGACCGGTCGGCGATACCCAGCTTCTTAACCATGGAGAAGACCTCCTCTTCCAGGATGTCCCACAGCTGGAAGTCGGAGGTGGCAGCTCTCATCTTGGACTCGACTCGGGTGCGTTCCTCGCGTCTCATAGCCTCCTCGGCGACTTGCTTGCTGAGGGGATCGGCGGGGAGTTGTTCTTGCGTTTGTTCGGCGGTTCGGGCGTTGTCGAGGATCGACGATCTCCCGGTTCCCTTGTCTGCTTCAAGGATACCGAGGGCCATGCGGGCGGCCTGTCGCAAGCTTGGAGGGAAACGCAGGAGGGCGCTGTCACGGTCGACGGCGCGTTGTGTCTGTTCAACAGGTGAAAGGGGGTCGAAGGGGCGCTGGACAGGGCGCCATTCCTTAGTGTAGGCCGCGGCGGCATCTTGAAGCAGAATCTTGACGGTGTTGTGGGCGGCTTCGGGGTCGGGATCTTTGACGCTAATTTCCAACGGGTCGTCTTCTGTTGTCTTGTTCTTCTTGACAATGTCCTGGAAGATGGTATCGAAAGCGTAGCGCTCTGTGGGGGTCAAGGTTGTTTTTTGCCCCTCGCCGAGGTCTTCTGGTTGCCATTTCCGCTTTGGTTTCTCGAATTGTTGACTTGGGAGGTCGAAGGGGATGGGATCTCTGCTGAGCATCGATGGGGCTACTCTTCGGACACGAGATGGGGGTGAGCGAGCATCGGGGTTGGACTCGGATCTGTAATAGGCGCGAAGGGCTGTTGTCTTGAGACTGGTGCGGGACAGGCGTTGAATCGTCCTGGTCTGGTAGAGGAACGGAAGCATGGTTGTCGACGACATGGTGGCGGTGGTCCGGTTTCACTGGGTTTGGGTAAAGCGATTGTATTCTGTGTTTCCCGATGTTGTTGCAGATGTTCGTGTCCAGCACGGGGACAGCACTGTGCGATTCGCGATAGTGGTGGTCGGCAGCAAATGGTTGGGAAGAATGGAGACAGATGGAGACGAGGCAGGAAAACGCCAAAGTCAAAAGTTCAGATTCAAAATTTCGGAGCAATCGATCAAAGATTGCCTGCCGGGACCTACCCCACCAAAGACCCTTGCTGTCCAGACTGCAGGGGACTGCTAACACCAACTCCGCATAATTACAGGGCTATTCGTTAGTGCAGTAGGCACTAAAAGGCCTTACCCGGCTCCAACAGCGATTGCGTGTCCCGTGATTTCGTGCGCCGATTTGTTTCTCGTGCGTCGACGCGACCCGTGGCGCGCCTTCAGTTTTTTAATTGATTTCCAATGTAGATTGCGACCATCCGCTGCACTTTACCAACTAATTTCACGTTGCTGCCTGGCCTACCCCTGCGGAAAGTCTTGGATAAAGACAGCGTCCGGTGTCTGTCTCTTGTTTTATACCCTTTTTGTCATCCGCCATTGTCTTCACCAAATTGTCCTCCTCGAGTCCCAACATGCCTCCCAAGAAGAAGGAACCCGTTATGAGCGCGTTCGAGCGCAAGCGCCTCGAGAACATTGCCTACAACAATGCCATCCTTAGCGGCATCAGTACCACGGCAGACAGGATTATCCTGAAGCCTGCGCCTCCCAAGCCCAAACGCGCCAGTACCCCTCGAGTCAAGCGTGAACCTGTCAAAAAGGAACCGGCTCGTCCCACGCGCCAGAGCAGTCGCCTCGCCGGCCTCGAAGCGGATTCCGAAGTTCTTAAGCGCAAAAGAGATGTCGAAGACGAGGCGGAAGCGGCAAAGGCCAAGGCCAAGAAGATGCGCGTCAGTGGTGACTTGAACCTCGGCGACATCACGGTCGAGGGTCGCAAGTGGGAAAGTAGTGCCGACGGCCTAGCGCTTTTGAAGGGTCTCGGTGTACGAGGGGCTCAACCTGGTGTGAGGACGTTTACAGAAAAGGATGTCAAGGATACCAAGGACAAGGGGTTAAAGGACTTGCGGTTGCGCATGAGCGGACTCAAGTTGTACGAGAAGTGGGCAGTTAATGGTATGTCTAACCCAACAACGGTCCCAACGACGATGGATGTTTCACTAACAACCTTGTTGCAACAGACATCAAACTCGTCCCCCAGCGCATCTACTCCATGTGCTTCCACCCCACGGAAGAAAAGCCCATAATCTTCGCTGGCGACAAAGAAGGCGCCATGGGCGTGTTCGACGCCTCCCAACCCGCGCCCGAAATCGACGAGGACGAAGAAGATGCCGAATACCCAGACCCCATTATATCCGCCTTCAAAATCCACTCCCGCACTATCTCTTCTTTCCACTTCTCCCCTACCGACTCCAATGCTATCTACTCGGCCTCGTACGACTCTTCGATTCGCAAATTGGACCTGGACAAGGGCATCTCGACCGAGGTCTTTGCCCCGTCCTCTTCGTCTGACGACCTCCCTATCTCCGCCATCGACATCCCGAGCACCGACCCGAACACCATCATCTTCTCGACCTTGCAAGGCTCCCTAGGCCGACAAGACCAGCGCACCAAACCTTCCTCTGCCGAGATCTGGGGCCTAACCGACCAAAAGATTGGCGGTTTCTCCCTGCACCCTCAGCATCCTCACCTCGTCGCGACCGCCTCGCTCGATCGCACCCTCAAGATCTGGGACTTGCGCAAGATCACAGGCAAGGGGGACCTCCGCCACCCTGCCCTCCTAGGGGAGCACGAATCCCGTCTTTCCGTCTCGCATGCGTCGTGGTCTTCCTCGGGACACATCGCCACTTCTTCGTACGACGACCGCATCAAGATCTACAGCTTCCCCTCGGCTGGCGAGTGGAAAGCTGGGCACGACATACCGGCAAAGGAAATGCAACCGACGGTCCAGATACCGCATAACAACCAGACGGGAAGATGGGTGACGATTTTGAAGCCGCAATGGCAAAGGAACCCACAGGATGGGTGGCAGAAGTTTGTCATTGGAAACATGAATCGGTTTGTGGACGTTTATGCGGAGGACGGAGAACAGTTGGCGCAATTGGGAGGGGATGGGATCACGGCGGTGCCGGCGGTTGCACACTTTCACCCGACTAAGGACTGGGTGGCCGGCGGGACAGCGAGTGGAAAATTGTGTTTGTGGATGTAGTGGTGATGTTGTTCATGTTTTGGATTAGCTGGGTGTTGTTAGTGGTGTTTTTGGATGTTTGTTGTACTTTGTGTTTTGCGGGACGAAGGAGTTTCTGCGATGATACCATGTTTGGATGGCTTGATGTCGGTGTCAATAGACTTGAAAGTATAACCGAGTGATTGGATTTTGACTTACCATGGCATTTGTTGCGATGATGTCGATGCGAAGGGATATGGTCATGAATGGTTATGTGTTTTCTCAAGCTGGGTCGGACTGTTCTTTCGAAGCCACCGATGTCTCACGAGTGGTAGACATTGATTGGTAGCGCAATTACTCGGCCGGTGAGATCTCAGGTGTGCCTGAATAGGAGGTCTCCAGGTTAGGTCCCTTGTGCTTGGTGAAGTTCCGCGAATGTGAGTGGTCATGGACTCTTCCCAAGTCTCTTGTTCCAACCAAGCAGCCCAGGGACTTGGGATCACATGCAAATAATACACACCATGGATGAAGTCGCAACGAAGATGCACAACAGTTTTTCCGACCTCTGAATTTAACGTCGCCAGCAATAAACCAGATAGCGAGCCCATAACATAGCACAATCTCGAAGATTTGGGTTTGCGTGTCAATTGGTCGCCTCGAAACAAGCCTCCAATGAAGCCAAAGCCGGGACCGGTATGATGCTCCGGCAGGGACAACAAGCCTTCTGACGATAATGGTTGCAACCACAAGACATGACAACATCAGACTATGTGCCACTCACTTGGTCATATCAGGTATTGTAGCAGCAGACCTTTTCCAGACTCACGTCTCACGACATGGTGTTGGCTTGCACCTTGTTGGCCAGCCTGTTGCTAACATGTTGACCGGAGCTCGTTGGGTGTCATCCAGAGAGATGGAGAGATAAGCTTGCCGCTTTTGAATCATAGGTCGTGGGTTTGGATCTGTTGCGCAACCTGGTATCCTCGGTTCTCTCGGGCATGGTGATCGGGGGCATTAGACTGGTCCGTGCAGACTCCACTTTTCTTAAGCCGAAAGTACCGACTATATAGATTTGATGGGCACGTTTATAAATATAAGTTACAATTGTACGCTCGTTACGTATATATATAAACGGTAATACGTAGTTTATAGTATTAAAGTACTTGTATATTATATATACAATATATAATAATAGTTCAATCCTAATAGTACTAAGAACCGAATTTATTACTAAGCACCATCAATACCAACGCAATATAAACTATAAAATAACGCTTAATACCGTAAAAATTAATGTAATATTAAGTATAAAATAACGCCAATATTATCTCCTCTTCTATAATATTAATTTCCATTATACCTAATACTTAACTTAGGCTATATCCTTCCAATCCTACTTCTTAGTAGGCAACGGGTTAATATCGCTATTAAGGGTAGCCTATTTAGCAACGGATCTAATAATCTTTTACATATAAGTCTTTAGGTCGACTTAAATACTATTAGTATATATTCTATATATATTAAAAAAATTAAGTACTTATTCGGTTGCATAGAATACTCTAAAAATACATCTTTAGAACGCCCGGGGCTTTCTAAAATATTTATTAAGGGGTAATAGAAGGCTCTAGCGCCTTCGCTTTAAGCCTTTCCGAAAGAATTATATTACCCGTTTATTAAAGTATCAATTTAATTTTTTTTAGTATTTTTAGCGGGACGACGGCTTATTCTTCCTTATCTTCCTCCTTATCCTCCTCCTCCTTATCCTATTTTTCTTTATCCTATTCCTCCTTATTTTCCTCCTTATCCTCCTCCTCCTTATCCTATTCTTCCTTATCCTATTCTTCCTTATCCTCCTCCTCCTCCGCCTCCTCCTCCGCCTCCTCCTCCTCCTCTTCCTTAACGTTATTAGCCGGAAGGCGGTTCTATTATAAATTAATATATATATTAACTATATATATAAACCAAAACGATTTATAATAGTAAAAAGATAGTACTATCCGACTATAGGCAAACCCTAATTATTAATTTAATTATATATATAATAGGTTATAAGTAGCGAAACGCTAGGTAGAACGGCGGGACGCTTACGCCGGCCCAAACCCTTTCCAAACTACTTCTATAAATAAAAAACGTTAATATTATATATATATAAGGTAGGTAAATACAGGAGGGAATTTACCTTATAAATAAAAACATTACTATAGATAGTTTTAAATTATAAGTTTTATTAAGTAAACTCTTTTAATTTATTATTAATCCTATTTAAGATTTAAATATTCGTAGGAATATAATAGAAGTCCTTATAATACTATTACCGGGTTAAAACGTATCGAATTAAAACCCTAAGAATATTTACTATTAGCTAAAATAATATATAATAAATATATAATAAATATAAATAAAAATATATATATTATTAGCTTACAAACAATTTATTATTAACTAAACGGGCTCTATCAATACCCGCTATAGCCTTAGAATACTTATTCCGAAAGTACCAGCGGAATTAAAAGAAAATTAATAAAACTATTTAATATATATTAATCGCCAATTAGGGTAGAATATATTATAAATTAGAAAGTTAGGCTATTTATAATAGAAATACTATATTAGAAATTATTAGTAAAAATAATAGGGTAAACGGTATTATTAAACTTTGTTATAATATGCCGGTACGGATTCGGGGCGTCCAAGGCGTCCTTATCCTATAAATCGCCTTTCTTACCTAGAATTTATTAATATATATTAAATATATATAAAGGAATAAATTTTACCGGCAGCCTTCGTAGGAGGAATGTAGCCCGGATTAGGGTAAGGGATTAGGCTATAGAAATACTTAAAAATAGGGTATAAATTAACGGCGGTAAATATTTTAAGGGATACTATTATAATATTAATATATATTTTATTTATAAGGACGAGAAGGAAGGTTAATATTTATAAATTTCTTTAATATTTAAGGACTTTATTTAATCGTATATTTTAACGTTTATAGCTAGCGTTATATAGTCCTTCACTTATTTTATCCTACGTTTAAATCGAAATTAAATTTGAATTATAGTAAAAAAAAAGAGCGTAGGATATTAAAAGAAGGATATTAATAAATATAATATATTCATTCTTATAATAATAATTAACTACTTACGTTCTGGTTTGGGAGATAACTCTACGATATTACTATAATTATTAATATAAAGGTAGGAGAAAGTTTTGAAAGGAGGAAGGAAATAATTAAAATGAGAGGAAGGTAAAAGAAGTATATTTATAAATAGAATTTAGTAAATATTTTAACGATCTACTATACTTTTATCCTAACTATCGTAAATATATATATTTACATTATATACCGACCTTATATTTCGTATAAATATATAAACGTATAAAAAAGAAATAATAAATTTTTATTTTGAATATTGGAGGGATATACGTTTTTAATCTACCTTATTTTAATATTATTATTTAATTAATACTTAAAAAGTTGCTTATAATCTAAAAATAAATAGTTTTCCTATATTTACTATATATATAACGTTCTAATCTTAATAGAGCCTATTAATTCTTATATTTATTTATATATATATAGATATATATATAAATAAATAAGGGTATATATATATTATATATAAAGGTACAAAAGTATAATATAGAAATCGGCGTTTCTATTTTAACTCGCGTTAAAATCACCTTTTTACACAGGGTTTTACTTAATAATTTATTTCAAAATCACTTTCTATTTATCGTTTTACTTCAAAATTACTTTCTATTCAAAATTTCACTTTAAAATCACTTTCCATTCATTTATAGCATCCTAACTCATATCTTTCATATCCATCTGTAAAACCGTAAACCCAATATTTCATATCTATCTACAGAACCGCAAACCTAATATTTTATATATATCTATAAAACTACAAACCCATTTAAATATATATCTTTTAAATATATAGTTAATATATATTTAAATATTATCCTTTAACTCCGACGGGTCCTCTATTTTATCGGTAATAATTATAACTATAGCGGCCGTAATATTAAAACGAATAATATACTAATAAAAGTACTTAATTTCCGCCTTTAAGCGGCGTAAAGCAGGAACGGCGTTAGGAATAACCCTAATCTCTATATAAATCGAAACGTTAACGCTAAATATAATTAGAATATCGTTTACTTTCACTAATAATAAAGAAGAAAAATACTTACACGGAAGGGCGCATATAACCCTCCTTAACTATAATAGGGAGGCCCTTTATAACCGCCTTAATAACGTACTACTTCTTCCTATCTTTTTTATTAACAATACAAAGCAACTTATTCTAAGTATTACGCGCTTCAATAAAAAAACCCGGCGCAGGCAAATAATAACGGCGATAATCGTAAGTATTATAAATAGCGCTAAGGGCTATACGAATATAATTAACACCACGCTTAATATAAGGCTAGTATTTAATATTTATAGCCGGAGCCGGAATATCGTCTATACCGTTCTATATATTAAATATATAGTAAATAAACCGAAAAAGATAAATAAAATATATAATATAGACGGCAAGGAATTTACAATAACCGTAAGCAAATAATTTTTAACTTTAATTAAAGCCGCCTTCTTAATTATATACTCTTAGCGGCAATAGGTACGGTGGGCGCGGCATTATAAGGTTACGCACAATAGTAAACAGCCGTAACTATAAAGAATCGGCGGGTAGCCGCGGCGAGCTAGAATAAGTATAACATCTATAGTAAACGCCTTATATTCCTCCGTAGGCAGCATCTCTATATTCTAAAGTACTCTATAAAGCGTTTTATTAATATAAATATTATATAAATAGTATATAAATTTATAAAGGCAATATAGAAGACGATTATAAAATAATTTATAATTACTTAAATAGGCTAGCGAGGGTTAAATTTAGAAGAAAGGTAAGTATAGTAGCGACAACGGCAAAATCTTATAGCAACTATAGGAAGGAAAGGAAAAAAAAAAAGGAAGGGAGGAAAGGTAAAATTAATTTAATTATTTTAATAGGAAGGAGGGAAATACAACGGGGGGGCAATTATATAAATTTAAGTAGAACTATAACGTATAAATTATACTCTAATTAATTTAACGCCCTACTAATTTTGTACTATACCGATAAGGATTTAATAAAGTCCAATTTCTCCCTTTTTTATATATTCTACTCTTATATATTTATATATATATTTAATTTGGATATATTAATACATATATTTAACTTTTATATAAATTATATATATATATATATATAAATTACAATTTCTTTAACCTCTTCGACCCTTCCTTTACTAAATTTATTAATTAATTAAAACGTTTTCTACTATTAGCTAAAACCGGTAATTAAGTAAATTAACTATTAGAATTTACTAATAGAATATCTTAATATAAAAAAGCTAATATCTTTTATAATTAAAGGTCCACAATACTATTATTATTCTATATAAAATCAACATTAATATATATATTAAATATATAAGAGATTAAAAAGTATAATTTATTTACACTATACTTTCTATCCAGACCTTAACGTAATTTCCTCGTCCTAGAATACAATAGCTCCTTAAACTCTTATTACATACCTTATACGAATTATAAAGTATACCTTTAGAATTAATATTAAATTCCTCAAATAGTTTAGACTCTTAATAATTATTATAACGCTTAGAATTAATATAGCTAATTATCTACTACTTATACTCTTTACGCCTATTAAAAGTAAATTATAAGAGAGCTTCTTTTATATTAAATAATCTCTTATATTCAATATAGACTTTATATTCGATAGAGACTTACATTTATAATATATATAATTAGTATATTATTTACTTAGAACAATTAAAATTTAATATATTTATATAAATTAGAATCGACTTTAATTATACATTTAAAAATAGAAATAAACTTAAACGAAGCAGGCGGGTAGGAATAATTAGTAGGCTAAACTATTATTCTTTACTATTTTCCTCTTCCAATTCCTATTATTCCAATAAAAAGGTTAATATATATATTCACTATATATTAGTAGTACATTAAAAATCTTACTTCATCGCTTTTATTACCTATTTTAAAAGGAAATTCAATAGGTACCTTCCCTCTCTCCTTTATAAACAATTAACCTTAGAGAATTTAAATATTATTATTTTATTCAAGATTTTTAAACTATCCCTCCTTATCCTCTAAATCAAATTCTAACGAAAGTTCCTAGAACAAGTTAGTACGCGTATTTTAAATATATATTCACTATATATTTCAATACATATAATAAACGTACCTCTTCATCTTAAATTACTTAAAATTATTATTATTCCTCCTCTATACGCAATTCTTCTATATCGCTTCTTCTAATAACCTTTAGTTAATACGTATAGTCCAACTTTACTGCTACTAAAATTAATAGAATTATAGTTAATACAATAAAAACCTTCCTACTTCTTAATTTTAAAGACTTTCTCCTACGTTTTATATTAATCTCGTTTTTAACTTTATTTTAAATAGTTTCTTAAAGTTACTTCTATAAAAAATTAATTATAATATATATTATAAATATAATACTATAAAAAATTTACCTTTATATATTAATTTATAAAATATATTACTTTTTTTAATACTTCTAATACTTCTTCATTATAATTATCCTATCTTTCATTCTCTCCTTCTTTATCTTTCTTTTCTACATTATTCTTTTAGTTAGGCTTCTAAAGGGGTTCCTATAGATTATTAAGATATATATATATTATATATTAATTAGAAAGGAATATACTAAAACCTCTTCTCCCTCTTCTTTATTATTCTTATAATTAAACCCTTTATTAAAATCCTAATAATCGTTAATATATATATATATTATATATTAATTAGAAGGGAATATACTAAAACCTCTTCTCCCTCTTCTTTATTATTCTTATAATTAGCCCCTTTATTAGAGTCTTAATAATTATTAGTATATATATATATTATATATTAATTAGAAAGGAATATATTAAATCCTCTTCTCCCTCCTCTTTATTACTTTTATAGTTAAACCCTTAATTAGAATCCTAACAATCGTTAATATATATATATATTATATATTAATTAGAAGGGAATATATTAAATCCTCTTCTCCCTCCTCTTTATTACTTTCGTAATTAAACCCTTAATTAGAATCCTAATAATTATTAATATATATATATATTATATATTATTCGGAAGGGAATATATTAGAATAATAATTATCTTCTCTTAAGGCTTATCACTTTCCGTTTTTCCCTTTTTAAAGCGTCCGAATTTCTTACTATATTTTTAAGCAAATTCGGAATTAGAAGAATTATACTATATTAATATAAAGATCATAATAATAGAAAAGTACTTACTAATTTACGCGAAGTTATTGCAAACTATAATAAATATATTAATAATCGGTAGTACAACCCTTAAAGAAAATTAATCTTATATATTACATATATTTTAAATATATAAAAGTAGTATAATACTTAATATTATAATTATACTTCGTATTACGTTACTTTCTGTTAATAATAAAATATTTTAGTATTTTGAATTTATATTCTCGTTCAGCGTTTTTTAATTAAACTTTATTTAATAATTCAATTCTTAGTACTTAAATTATTGACGTATCCTTATATTAGATAATTATTAAACGTAGTTAAATATAATTTATATATTAAATTTATAAAAGGAAGATTAATTAATAGATTTATAAGCTTCTTATATATAGCAATATAATTAAATAATATTATAATAAGTTTTTACACTTATACTAAAAGAATAAAAATATATATATTAAAAGACGCTTTATAATATACCCTATACGCAACCCCTTTATCAACTTCGATTTCGCATTTATATACTACATATTAGTATAAAATAAATATAAATTTAATATATACAAAGAAATAGACTACGTATAAACCTATCGAAATTCGTATAATATAGTATTATTCGTCTCGCTTACTTAGAGCTAGAATCGGTCCTAAATTTAAATAAGTTTTATAATTATATATATCTTAATTTTAAATACGTACTAAAATACTATCTATAATCTAACGGGTTCGGAATAGGATTAAAGTATTATTCTACTATTATTAATTATATATAAGGAGTATTTAGATAATATTATTAGAACGTACTAAATGCCTTTATAGAAAGGCTTTCCGGATTATTATATTATATATTAAGGAGGATATAATAATAGTTTAGGAAAATAAACTAAAATTATTAATATTTAAATCGAAAGAGTTGGATATATAATAATTATATAATAATTAGAGGAGTTTTAATAGTAGGAAGGAGGTAAAATATATAATAAATATATAACAATTAAATATTATTATATAATTATTATATAATAAGAATAATTAAAATAATATAAGGGAGGATATTAGCGTCTAAACTATTAAGGATAAACTATAGAAAATCGATATATAATAATTATATATCGAATAACGGTAGAGGAAATTTAAAATAGATAGGGAAAAGTTTAAATAGCTAAAGGAAATAATATTAGTATTCGAACTATTAGAAATCGATACCGGTTACTAAATTATTAGTAAATTAATATCGGTATTACTAGAATCGGTTTTAACGAAGGGAATAATATTAAAAAGGAAGTAGCCCCAACCATACCTATACTAAATAAATAATAGCTATATAATAATAGTAATAAGAAATAAAATTAAAAAGAAGGATAATCTCCGAAGTCGAAGGGGGGGGGGGGGGGCATAAGGTTAATATTATACGTAATTACAAGAATAACACATATAATTTAAAGATCGGAGAAAAGAAATGGAATTAAATATATAAAATATATATAAGGATAGAATAAGAAGAAGACCATACCTTTTTATATCTTTTACTAATATAATAATTTAAAATAAACCGGTAATAAAAGCGAAAGTAATAATAATATCGAATTTTCGGCAAATAGCTATATCGAATAATAGGTCGAACCTATCGATCCCCGCGTATAAAATATATAATATATAGAATATATACAAGCTTTTCGTATCCGAACCAATTAAGAATACAAATATTAAACTTATTATATACTATTTCGCTTACTCTTTATTCTCTTTTATTATTTTAATTCCTATAATAACTTCGCTACATCGTATTTATCGCTTTTACTTTAAATTCGAAACGGCCGCATATCGTTAAAAATAGACTACAACACCCATACGCTAAGCGTAGGGCAATATATAGGAAGCTAATAATAGAACTAATTATTTGAAAGTAATATATATATATATAAGGATATAATATTTTAAAATAAAACCTCACCTAGATTCTTCTCGCCAATTTTCTCGCTTATATATTAAACATATAGATTTTTAATTATTCAAAGCGGTTTGCCAAGGCATCTAAACCAATCAAATTATTACTTCGAATATTCAAACCTAATATATATTCTATATATATTTATATTTATATTATTTACCTACTATTTATATAATACATTTAACAATAAGTAATTAACTATTTACTTTTTTTTTCGTTCGGAAAGCGTTATTATTAATTTAAATTTAGACGCGGCGTTAAAACTACTTAATATCTATATAATTTACACTCGGATTAACTATTTATATATACGCTACGCAAAATAGCCCTAATAAAGTCGCATTTAATATATAATTAAAAGAAATACGAATATTCTAATTTATAAAATAAAGAACCGTATATAAATCTACTACGGCGTAATAAGCGGTATAATTCGTTTAAAAATATTAATTTAAAACGCTTCAATTTTCTCGTCCTTCGTTCAACGATATAAAAATTCTTTTCCTTTACTTTTTATTTATAATATTCTTAATATTTAAGTACTACTTAAATTTAATATAATTACTATTAGTAAGTATCGGATATTCTCTCTTTTTACAATTCGGGTTTATAATCCCTAAATTAATATATATTCTACTTATCCTTATATTTACTATAGAAAATATTCGCTATCGGACTATAGTATCCGCTTCTCGTTTACTTCAGCGAATTACCTTTTTAATCAATAAAAGTATAGGAACGGACCTATAAGATGCCCCTATAGGACTAAATATAATTATATTAATTCGTTCGCTCGGATAAATTTAGAAATTATTTATAAATTTAGATTATTATTAATTCGGCTTCGCTTTTTTAATAATATTAGTATAATTCCAATTTAATATATATATATTAGGTATATAATTATAATAATAGGTAGCTAGCGGGTTAGTAAACCTATAGGATATAAGTAAATAGTTTACCTAATTATATTATATATAATTTATTTAAATATATAGATTATAATAGATAAATTGTACCCTTTTCTATAGATTGGCGTAAAAACGCTACTAAATTTAAGCCCTCCCTACTATTATATTTATATCTAAAACTATTATATTTAATATATATAAGGTATATTATATATAGTATATAAGGGGGTATATTAGAGGGTACTAAATATAATTATTTTTATTCGGCTATTTATTTGTAAATTAGAAAATCCGAATACGCAATGCCGAAAACTTACATTTTTACCCTATATAATTTAATTTATAATATCGAGTAATTTAGGTTATAATAATATATAACATTATTCTTCCTCTTTATTATTTATTTCTTACTCTTCTTTTATCGTTTAAATATCGAACCTATTTATATATATTCTATATATATTTTATATACTACCGCTTCCTCTTATATAAAACGGGCTTATTATAATAGGCTATCTATTACCTAAAGCCAAATAGCGCTACTATTTTACCAATAGATATACCTATATATATATATTATATAGGAATTCGTAAAAGATAAAAAAAATCGAAATAATTTATAGGAGCGTTTTACCGATAGAAGTAATTATATATATATTTTATATAAAAAGAAGTAAAAATCTTTAAAATACTTAGAAATAGGGCCTAATTATCGCTAGTATTTTAATAGTAAAATTAACCATATATATATATTATATAAAAGTATTTCGAAATTCTCGGAAATTATCTCGCTAATATATATATATACTATATAAGGGCAAATTAATATCGCTACTCACTATAAATATCTAATTACGCCTTCGCCTAAATATTATTACAAATATCGTTTAGAATTATAATTTATACTACTAAATCTCTATTAACCCCCTTAAAAATATAGCGATCGTCCGCAATTTTCTTAAAATAACCCCTATTAATTATAATCTTTCTCTCTCCATTCTATATATATTCTACTACCTCATTAAAAATCTAAATATTCGGGTTTCCTTCGTCGACGAATTTCTATTTCTTCGCGGCCCTCTCCTACTTATCCGTATCCTATTCATCCTCCTTCGTATTAACCTATAAAATCTACTTCAACTTCACCGACTCGAATACTATATATTTCCGGACCTTAAACTATAACGTTTTCTTTATCGCCTCCTCAAATTTATCTTTAGCTTTCTTCATTTACTCTTTAATATTCCGTACAATATAATCAACAATTTTATTCTCAATAATTACATCTAAAAATTCTTATATCTCGTCCCTTATTATACTTATATAATCCTTTTTAATCCTCTTCTTAACGGCCTTATTTACTATATACTCAAACGAATCCAAAACCCCCTCCGAATCTAATTGCTTTTCAATAATTTCGATCGTCCTAACTATAAATTTAACCTTAATTTTATCCAATTCCGTTCTAAAGGTTTCGAAAGTAACGAATAATTATTTATTATTAGAATCGGTATTTAATTTACTAATAACGGATAGCCCCCCCTCAATATTAATAATTACAAGCTCGGCCATTTCTATCTTAACGTTAATTATTTTAATAAATAAATAAATAATATTAATATAAGTCGATGCGGGGATAGGTTATTATAATTATTTTATTTACTAATAATAGTATTTATATATATCTATTATATAAAAACGAAAAGTACAAAATTATTCAATAAATAAAGATACATAGAAACGCTACGTATATAGAGGTAATAATATAGATTAATTAATATAGTAAGAACGTTAAGGGAGGTAAAGAGAAAATAATTTATAAATCCTAAGTACTTCTAATATTAAATACGTATATTTATATATATAAATTAAATAAGGCTATAGGGTAATTAATTATATATACACGTACGTACTTAACCCGCCCGCCTAGCTATTATATAAAGGCTACCGACTAGGTCGTACGCCTATTAAGCGTATTAACCCGGTAAGTAAATTAAAATAGATCTTTTAATAAAATAAGGAAGCCTCGTATAAGAAGCGCGCCCTAACTTTTAATTCTTCCTTCTATATTATCTTTTACAATAGCTTTCAAATATTATATATAGTATTTATAAAGCCCTCTCGGTTACCTATATTAACCTCTCTTATTATAAAGGGACAATAAGGTAGTACGCAAGTATTAGCTAGGAGAATTAGGCTAGGCTACCTATTATCCCCTCGGGTTTAATTATAATAAAATATCTTCCCCTTATTTTATACCGTAAGAATATAGCGTTTTACGAATTAAGTAACCATATATATTTTTTATATAAAACTCAATAGAAAGTCTCCGAAAAGGAATCTAAAATCCGAATTTCAATTTACCCCGAACGAACTATTTAGTATCCAAATTAAATTTAATTATTATAGAATATTCGGTTCGCCTTGCCTCCTAAATTGTAAATATATAGTATTTTACTAATAAGGCAACGATATATATATAATATATAGTACTATAATTTATACTATTTAAATAATTAATCCTACTTAATATATTTTACAAACGAGTAAACTTATACCTCTTTCATTTTTTTCTTTCTTTTCTTTTTTTCTTATATCCAATTCCCTAAATATTATTAATCTCCGTTATATATTGAATTAGTATATATATAGCATATAGTACTAGAATTTATATTATCCAAATAGTTAATCCTATTTAATATATTTTATAAACGAATAAATTTATACTACTTCGTTTTTTCTTTTTTTTCTTTTTTTCTTATATTCAATTCCTTAAATATTATTAGACTCCATTATATATTAAATTAGAGATAAATAAGTACTTTATAAATATATAAATAATATAATTAAACGATAATAATTTCTAACTTTCCATAAGTCTTAATTCTATCCTTTCGAATTCCCCTTCTAGTAGGATACCGGTCGTTTAAGAAAATTAATTTAAATTTACAAAACCTCTTATATTAATATATTAATATCCCGCGTCCCTCCTCTTCCTTTTCTATTCTATATTATATAATATCTTTTATATTTTTTTAAATCCTATTTTATATTTAATACTTTTTATATTTTAACTACTTTCCGTTTGTTTCTAAATAGTTAATTCCCGAATTTATATTCTATATATAATAAATTAGTAATAATTTCCTAGTCGTAGTACTTCGTACAAATACAATTTACTTTTTACGTAAACAATTCCTTTATCGTTTTTTTCTTTTCTAACTTCTTTTAAATATTTAACCCCTAATTCTAACGCCTATAATACGAATACCGACCTTACTTCTATCGACGATTCGGATAATAATATTAATAACCTACTATCTTATATAAGGGAGTAATTATTAGATATAAGTTTCTAATCGGTACGTAATATACTTTATTTACAAATATATATATATATATTATATATTAATAGTATAATAAATATAAATAGTTAACGAAGAGCTTATTATTAGTAGTAATAGTTCCTATAATATTAGGGTAATTAAAATTAAGGACTATTAAACGCTCCTAGCATATCTATAGATATTTAAGCATAGTATTTTGAATTTCGTATATTATATTAGTTAATATATTTAATAAAACTAATATAGAAACTATAATAGTAAAATTAATAAATAGGGTGCCGAAGAAGTAATAAAAAGGATTCGAAGCGTAATTACCTTCGGTCTTAATAAAACTAATAATAGTAAAGCCTACTATTAAATTAAAGAAATTATATTAAAGTTTCTAACGTAAATTATTAAATTACTATATTCTATTATATATTAATTATATATTAATATTAATTATAACTATAACGGGCAATATAATAAAGTTTAGAAAGCAAGTAATAATTATAATAGTATTAATATATACGCGCATCCTAACCCCGAATTAACAACTTGGAATTAATCGTTTAACCGCCTAAAAATAACTAATATCGGACGGTTTCTCTTACGGCTATAGCCTATATCATCGCGGGTCAATATAAATAATTTATAAGGGCGCCTACGTAGAGTAATAGAGGCGTATTACGTTACGTTTATTAAAAAATAGAATAATTGTACTAACCGTAACCGTAGTAGGTATATTAACTCAGAATAATAAACTATTTATTACGGAGGATAACTACGAATATTTACCCGTAATAGGTATCTAATAAATAAAAGGATAATTCGTATATATATACTACTTATATTAATTTCGGCAGTATATATAGTTAATAAACTACCCTAAAAAGTCTACGGGGGGGGAATAGTATTATATAACTAATATTAATCCCAATTTTTAGGGATTAGATATTTATTACCTATAATCTCTTTACGAAAGAGGCATTAAACCCGCGCTTCTAATATATTAGTAAATTAATTATATTAAATAGAATAGGAAATTATATAGTAAATTCGAACCAGTTTATAAATATATATAGGGTATAAATTAATATATTAATAGGCAGCCCGTATAATATTATAATAATATTTAAATATTAATATATTTTATACGAGGTGAAATATAATATTTTTATTCCGTAGGATATTAGTCGGCATCTATTCTTTCTTATTATTAATAGAGGGTAATATTTATATTACCCTCTTCCTCCCTTTAGGGCTATAAAAAATATAGTAGATAATATCCGAAGTATTATCCGGGAGTTCTAAAACGTAAATATATTAACCCCTAATATAATACCCCCTTATTTATTTTCCTTCCTTTTTATATATCGAATATATATTTACTTTTTCCCGTTTATAAAGCGTTTTATTATATATCCGGAATTCTAAAAAATTACTATAAAGTAGTAATTAATTGATCCGTAGTCTGGGTTGCGATTTTAGTTCTAAATATAAGATAAAGTTAAAATAGTTATTCGATGCGAACGTATATTGTAATATCCCTTTAGCTACCATTTAGTCGGTAAATATATATATATTTTACTAATACTATTTATTTAAAACTAATAATTTTATAGGCGTTGAACGGGAATATAAAATAGATATTTCTTCTAAATAAATATAAGAGTAATTTATTTATAAAATTATTCGGGTACTTACAATAATAGCTAATAACTTTAACAACYTTATAATTGTTTACTATTTATAAGAGTAAACCGAATATTTCTTCGATTAAAGTTTTTTAGAAATTAATTTATTTTTTAAAATAATTAAGGGATTAATTAACTTCTTTTCTATTATTGGGTAAATAAAGGATAGGGAACGTAAGTAGTTTATTTTATCTATATATATTTAATATATATATATAAGTACTAATACCTTTATAAGGATTAAATCTTATATTTACATCTTTACTACCTTAAATTCAATCCGAAGGTACAAATTATTATTTAAGACAATCTTTAATACCTTTACGGAAATTACCGGTCGTTCGATTAAGTAGTATTATATTTATAGTACCCCGCGAACTATTTAATATATCTTTACTAATATAAATTTTAAATAAATTATTAGTACGTTTTTTATATAATCCCCTTTTTAGAATACTAATACTAATTCTATTAGGTCTCGGTTAATACTTCCAAAAGGAATATTCCGAAGTCTACTATTTCAATTAGTAGGAGTATTTATAATATATCTTTATTTTCTATAAAATATATATTAATAGGAATTTCCGTAAGAAGCATCTTAAATTAAACAATATAATTTACGAAATCTATATTATATAAGATACGCCAAATAAATCGGAGTACTAAACTCGGATTAATTATATATATATAATATATTTAGAATTAGTATTATAGTTTAAGAATAAACGGGATTGCGCGTAAATAATTTCGGGCTTCTATAAAGTAAAATCTAAAGTGAAAAAACTTTATTAGAATTAAACTTTATTAAATACTAATATAATAAAGTCTTCCTACTTCGAAGAAAATAATATTATTAATAAAAACCTAATTCTATTTTATATAGTACTAGGGTAAGTACGTTACTATTAAATATTGGTTAACGTATATTAATATTCTTTTTATAGATTCCGTCGATATATATTCTTAAAACTCCGAGGATTTAAGGTCGGGTAGACTTATATAAGTAATATATATACATCGCCCTCCTCTCGGAAATAAAGGTTAAAAGAGAGTTTTAAATTTAAAGAATTTTATAATTAGAAGCAATTCTAAAGCCGTATTCGATAGAACCCGAACGGTATTTAGTTTAACCCTAAAAATCTATAGTCGTCGACAACCGTAAATATTTATAATATATATAGTAATAGATTGCCTACCTTCAATACGAATTTAATAGCTATATATACTCCATATATATTATATAGTATACTATTTCGAATCGGGTATTTTAATATTTTATTAGACTTCCGAAATAAATTACCTCCTTCTTCTCCAATTCTAAATATTCGTAGGGTTTAAAAGGATAAAATATTATTATCTACTTTAAATATAAATAGGTTATTGATTATAATACTTATATATAGTAAATATATATTAAGGGTTTAATTACCGTTTAAAAAGGGAAAGGAAAGGGAAATTGTAGAACTTTCTAATATAGATAGCGAAGGCTAATTATCCTAGAATTAACCGTCCAAAAAGGGAAAGGAAAAGGAGATTTTTAAAATTTCTAATATAAATAACGAAAGCTAACCCCTTCAACGCTAACCTTTTACTAAAAAAAAGGAAGATTATTACAATCCTACTAATTTAATACCGGGGAGGTAGATTAGTAAGTAAGCCAATTATAAGTAGCAGCCGGTATTTCAAATATTTTAAATTAATAAAGAGAAGGTACCTAATATACAATCGATTACTACTTCGATATATAAAGAATATATATTAAATACCCTACAACCGTCGGTAAAAGGGAAAGAAAAGGAGGTTAATATAATCCCTTTAAATATAACCGATAACGGAGGCTAAAATTCCTAATACTAAATATATACAAAAAGCCTTAACCTACTTAATAACCCTAAACGGATCTTTAAAATAAAAAGAACCGGATATAGTAATATATTTCCCTTTTCGAAGCCACTCAAATTAGAACTACCGAATATACTATCGACTACTATTACAATATATATTAAATATATATCGGATACCTTATAACCGTCCGTAGAAAGGGAAGATATAATAATTAATCTTACTACTATTAATAATAATAAAGATAGCGAATATAATAGTACTATTAATAACGACGAAATCCCCCCTAATATACAACTTACCTCCTATATAATAAAGATTAAAAATATAGAATCTATATTTCCTATATTAATTTTAAATAAAAGAAAAGCTATACCTTTTCCAAGTCTAAAACGTAATACTAAACGATTATATACGCCCGTAACCGAACTTAATATATCGGGGATATATAATAACCTAATTATTATTTTGGATTCGGAAGATTCAAATAAAGAAATTGAAAATTATTCCAATCTTAATATTAAGTCCAACTATAATTATTCTATAGAGTACCCTAATATTAAATTTAACCGTAATTTATTAAAAGACTTTTACGAAACTAAGTTTAAAATTATAATTAATTAAATACTATACGACTTTATAGTTACTAGCGACGAATATTTACTTAAGAAAAACTTTTATCTTAATAAACCCTACGACAATTAGTATAATTTGTATTATAAAAGTTAAAAACGTAGTCTAGAGTAGTACTAGGAGCGCTAAATTAATATATAGAACGCGTACTAGGATTAGAAATATTAAAAACGGAAGCGTACTACAACAGGCTCAAATTTATAAATTAAGTAAATATATATAAATTACGTATATAACGATAATAGATCTATAGCGGGCCTAAATTTATAAATTAGGCAAATATATATAAATTATATATATAATAATAATAGATCTACAGCGGGCCTAAATTTATAAATTAAATAGGTATATATAATAGGCATATATAACAATATAAATATAGTAGGCCCAAATTCACAGGGTAATTCTTCGCAACGTTCTAATACGGATTCATTCCCATTATTATCTAGTAAAGCGCATATTCCTACGAATAAATTTAATTTCTATAAGGAAGAGGAATTTAAAACGTTATAATAAAGGAAGGAATAATAGAGTTTCGGTTTCTATTTATAATTATTAAGCGGTATCAATCGATTAATTAATAAATTACAAATACTTAAGTAGTATAATTAAATAAAGCGTTTAAAGACGAACGGAATAATATATAATATCTATAAAAAAGTAATATATTAATTAAAATATTAATTAAAATATAGATACCTCTAAATATCTTACTACTAACACTATTAAAATTATCTTTCTTTACTCATTCCAACGGCAATACCTTATCTTTTAACTCCTTCTTTTATTTCTACTATATATAATTATCATATAAATATAACTATTTACACAGTCGAAAACAAAATAGCTATTAAAGAGAGGAAAATACCTTTATTATACTATAGACTTATATAGAACTAATAATACTAAGAAGAAACTTAAACCCGGGTCGGGAAATATTTATACAAGTAACATCCATAAATCCTTTCCTAATATCAATCCTAAAATCCTCCCAAATATTAACTCCCTCTACAGCCACTAATATCTTACTATACTAACCCATTAATCATAATATACTACTACCATCGCTAATATCGTCCAAATATCCGGCCCTAGTACATCTAAAAAACCCATCCAAATTCCCGTCCGCTAATAAAGAAACCTACTCACTTCTCATATATCACACATATATATAGTAATTAAACATTACTACACTTACGCTTCAAAGAGAGACGAAATACCTAAAATTATTAATATTTATTAATTATAAAGAAAAAAGTATTCAAAACTTACTCTAACTAAAGCCAATTCACAAAATTTAACTAAATCCGCTTCCTAATTCCAATATTAATTATATTATCGAAATAATTAAAATAAACAAGTCTCTTACCGTAGGGGGTCGGGTCTTAGGCCTATCCTAAACGAACTACCGACCTTCGAAAATAGGAAATAGCGGGACCGTATTATCGCCTAACAACTCCTCGGGTAAAGCCTAATACTATTAATATATATTTAGAATATAAGGGAGAAAAATACTATATACTCAATAGAACTTAATTCCCTAGGTACTTACAAACGCTAAGGACGCACAACTAAAATTAAAATATATTAATTCTACTTTTATAAAAAATATTAAATATAGCGTAATTCTACTTACGCAATCTCCTCTAACTACTCTACGAAGAACCAAAATTAAAAATCGGTATTAACACAATTATATAATATTAATAATATTCTTATTATATATAAATTATATATATAAGATTTATAATACTTACTTAGGTTCGTTTAAGAATTAAGCGTATTTCCAACCACAGAATAAAACCCAACGCTTTAATACTCTAAAGAACTTTTAGCATTTAAATATTATAATTAAATTTAGAAACTTACGCCTCTCCTATAATACATTCGAAAGAGGGGGAAGAGGGCTTAATACAAATACAATTAAAAACTATTATATATAAATATATACTAATTAATTAAAAAGGGGCGAACAAGCTTACCTACACCAGAATAACTATTACAAAAATGTTTGCAAAGCTAAATAATCTATATTATTATATATTTAACATATAACCACCCAAGTAATAAATATACCTCGCGCTAAGAAGAAATAGTAAAACTACATATATAAAACATATCCTCGCTAACACAGCAACTAAAATACTTCAATTAATAAAAGTATATAATTATATATACAAATATAATAAAAATACTTATATAAGGTCGTTTACTATAGAGACTTAAACGGCCGGGTTAAACAGATATACGTTATCCGCTATAATAACCGTAAAAATTATAACCATCAGCTTTATAATCGAAATCCATTACGTATATATTATACGCAATATATATTAAATACTTACGGTTTTAAATAAGGATACCGGCGTCCCTTTCCGCTTACTATCCTTAAATTTTATTAATTACTTATTAACTAACGAATCCGAAATTTAACGAAACTTACTCAGAGGTAACCATTTAATATTATTATAGGGGATCGGGCCTATATATAAGTAAATACATATATAAATATTATACTAAACCATATATTAAATATATATACTATAATAATATCCCCAATCGCCCGGGTTCTCCTCGTAAAGGACTATATCGTTAGGGCCAACAAACTCCTCGAAACTACATAAATCCGGATCTAACCAAAGGAAACTTATATTATACAATTACTTATCGTTATTAAATAATACTAATTAAAAGGAATAAACGAATATTAATTTAAAATAAAGTTTATATTTATAAAATAAAATAGTATTAAAAAATAAATAAAGAAGAATTTCTAAGTAGAATATAAATAGGGATATTAACACTTCGAAATACCAAACGGTTAGACCATTAAAAATTAAAATAAAAGATATAGTTTAATATCGATAAAACGATATATAACCGCTTAAAGGGGTCGATAAATAAATAATTTGAAAATTCGGACGAGGCTAATATTATAAACGGTTTAAAACGTATACTCCTTCTTACAAGAAATTTCCTTCTCTTTTCTTTTTTCTTCCTCCAATTAATTAAAGCACTAAAATTCAATAGGCTCGCTATATATATAATATATATAACATATATTAATCTCGCGTTTTATACCGTAATCAATACTAATAAAAGATTTACACTTACTTTTTTTTTCTATTTTACGTCTATTATATTTAGATATAAGAGTAGCCTTCGTATATTCCGTTAATTCCTTTTTATACCTTCCAAATTCACTATATAATATTATAACGTCGGAGTAAATTCAAATCTAATTATTATATAAAGACCTTTTAATATACTAAATATATATTAAATTTAAATAGGATAATTAATATAAACTCAAAATTAGAATAGGCAATTCGGCTAAATAAAGCCCAAATTCTAGCCAAAATAACCTTCGACGTAAGAAACCCGTATCCGGAATATAGGTATTTCCACAGCCCAATACCGTTTAAACGTATAATTAAAGCGTCTAAATATAATATTAAAATATAAATTATACTTCTTATTATATAAGTAAATACTTAAACTAAATTAAACTACTAATTATAAGGTCGAAATTATAAACGGTCGAAAATATAATTATATCTTTATAATTTAAATATTATGTAATAAATATTTTACAACGAAGCATTTTAATATTAATACTAATTTTTTTATAGGCAACCCAACCCGGGAAGAGAAAAACACTATAAAAAGGTAATTACCTAACCTTATATTTAATATATATATATAGAATTAATCTAATTGTATTAAATACGCTCCTTAATTATATTCTATCCTAGCGGTAGCGTTATACTTACTTTACAAATTTATTAAAAGATAAAGCGACATTAATAAACGCTATTACTAATATTTATAAATAAATAACGTAAATACGCGTACATTTCTATTAATTAAGCTTATCTAATTTAATAATTTAGGATTACCAATAATACCTTTATAAATATCTATAGCAACGACTTCTACCATCTAATATATTTATTATATCGGTTCTATTTATATATATTATATATATTAATAATAGGTAGTCCGACGTACAATACCCCTATATCCTAGGCGAATAAACTATTACTCTAGCGGGAAACCGTTTACCGATATACTCCGAATTTAATTAAAATTTAAAGGCAATAATAGGCCCGGGTAATATTCTTTAACGACGTAATATAAATAATTATATTATTTAACAAAGAATATAGATATATTATATATATTAATTATATATTCAGCCTAACCTCCCTATAATTTCTTCCAATATTATTAACGCCCTTCGTAATTTCTAACCTAAGGTTCGGGGGGATATTTTAATCCGGATTTAAAAGCGGGATAAAAAACTATCGGATAGAATTAAATATAACCTTTATATTATTAAAGGGTAGGATAATACTATTATTAAACAATTTTAGATCGAAGATCCTAATTTCGACGATATACTAGTATATATAAAGCCTACCGCAAACGAATTAGGATTCGACTTATCGCCTCTACGTACCCCCGGAGTAAATTAAATATATTCTATTATATATATATTAAATTTATATTAATTTAATATAGGATAATAATTCTCGCTCCCGTATAGGCTCTCCTACTACAATTAATATTTTAAAAGGTCGTATTTAAGTAGCGCTTAGGAATATTACCCCCCCCGCCTAATCTAATGATTTAAGACTTAACCTATTGTCTCTACGTACCCCTAGAGTAAATTAAATACGTTTTATTATATATATATTAAATTTATATTAATTTAATATAAAATGGGCTTATTAGTATATAGGATGGAGGTAATAGCTTTAAACTATCGGATTTCGACGAAGATATTATAGAATCGTTAGAACGAGAATTTACTATATACAAGTCGGACCCTGCTCCCCGTTAGATAGTAAATTAGGTATATTCTATTATATATATACTAAACTTATATTAATTTAATATAAAATAATAACTCCTTTATTACCGGCCCCGCTATTAGATTAAAGCGAAATAGGATTCGGGTAGATTACTCTTCCTAATTTGGAAAGCCTAGAAAGTAGAGATGAGCGGGATATAAGGAATTCTTACTATTATCTTTTACTAGTATATATAAGGAATATATATTAAGTTCTAGGCTGTATAAAATGTATTGGAGACGGGTATGACGGATGGGCTAGTGCGTATATGTAATTTATTGAAATGACGGCTATTAACGGCCGTTCGCGGGCTTTATAAGCGGCCTGTGCGGAGAAGGTACTAAAAGCGACTTGGCACGTGATAGAACCCACAATTCCTAGTGCCCCTATTCACCGTGCCCGGTTCTCTCGGGGTTGAAAGATGGCCGACTCGAAACTCTGAAAGATGAAAAAGCAAAGTCCAGTCCCCCATGGTGTCATCCGTCACCCGTCCAGAGCAGGAGGACATTTCCAAGGTGGATAAGGGAAACCAGATGCAAGTCAGTTGCCAGAAGGTGACATTTGAGCATCCGGTGATACACATTGTTTGTTAGAGTTCTCTCAGAGTTGGAGGCGGCGCACTATCACGGGCAAGAAGCCAGGGTGACTATCAAGGTACCCATCCGTATCTTATCGCTCTTTAAACGACCCACTTTTCTGGAGCCTTCCCCGGCTTGGGTTGGCTCGTGGGGCTCCACCAGACACCTTCCTGGCCAGCTGCTGCTGTGCTCGGGCTCCTGTTCTCGACCGCCCGCCCTCCCGCCTCATTCTCGTTCAGTTCCTTTCATCACTTCTTTCTTGGACATCTGATAGAGCGATACGCCGAGCACCTGTAGACATCGGCACTCCCACTCCGCAACCGAGTACCGCGACAAGAGGTACCGGCCCATATCAGAGCCGACCAGTCGAGGTTGCACACTGCCTGGCAGTCTGCCTCTCTGCCTATCCTATCCAGTCAGGCTTCAGACCTTCGTGCCACTGCTGATTGTCTGACCGACGCGATTCAGGTTGTTAGTGGCTGTACACAATCATAGTCGTCCAGAGCGGCATGAACAACCAGAGATCAACAAGCACTCTAACACTGGAGACGACGGGAACCTAACCACCTCCGTTGTTATTGTTGTTGTTGTTGACTCGACTCGATCTTTCTCTTTGGTTTGGTTGGCTTCACCGGGTTCGAAACATACATCCAACCACCTATCCGTTCGCTCATCGAAACCACCTATCTACCTATCTACCTAGATATCCTCATCACCATTCCGAGCCTTCTCCCATCTCGTCATTCGGGAGTTGGCTATCCTAATCTGCACCAGACAGCCCCGGCCGTGTTGTGTCGCCGCTTACAACTGTCTCTTCGCTTGTTTGTCTTCTTGTATGTAAGGTACCTACCTACCTCTGCCTGGTCTACTCACTCCGCTGCCTGCCTGCCTGCCTGCAGTCCATTTCTTCCTGTGCTTTTCGGACGTCCACTTATGCTTACCTCTGCTTCTTCCTCTTCTTCCAGTTCTACGAGTCAGGCTATCCCCATTATTACGACGCCTAATTATCCCTATCACTCTCGATCCTCCAGTCCCAGACTGATCCGCAATGGCGTCTTCCCAACCAACGTCATCGGGGCCCATACTCGATTCTCCTTCGATTTCGAATCCTCAGTCACAGTCAATCGCCGATTCCTCTTCGTCGCAACCTCCTGCGAAACCGTCCGAAGCACAAGCCCAAGCCCAAGCCGTCCCTGGCCCTGCACGTCCAGCTGCACTTACGAAGCGCCCAAGTCACCGAGAGGTTGCGGCCCACCGCATGTCTAGGAAATTGCAAAGGTTACGCGGCGACAGTAACCAGCCACACTCTCCCACCATGGAGCTCCCCGACCGCCTGAAAGACAATGGGAAAGAAGAGGACAATGAGGAGGATGTCTTGCAGCCCCAGGGCGGAATGTTCATGAACATGAACCAGAGCATATTTGGTTTAATCGCTGCTGCTGGAAGCACTGTCGATTTCCATGACCGGTTTGAAGGCCAAAGTTCGGAAGACGAAGACGATGTGCCGAATCACATGGCCATGACCATTGCTGGCCCTGGCATGAAAGGCGTAGCACGCAATCGCGAAACTGCCGGCACTGTCAAGTCATTAAGCCAGACTGTTGTCTTCAACAAGCCACCTGCAAGTGCCACAGCAGATGCAGGACCAAGCAACACCCACCGCCGACGCCTTTCTGGACACAAGCTTCTACAATCCGTTCCCGGTCTCTCCCGGCTCTCGAGTTCCCACAAGTCAAAAAGGTCAAAACAGCACAAGGGCACAGCGATGGCGGATAACAAGATCGAAGAAGAAGAAGACCCCGACCCATCTTCTCCTCTTCCTCCACCAAACGAAGACGAAAACAAGGCTCCCGGCCTTGCCCCACCAATAGAGATCGTCCGAGCAGAAGGGAACGGGGCGCCTCTCATGAGCAGAATGCTCGAAGCACGGGCCGAAATGGCAGCCCGACCCAGTTTTGATCTTGACAGATTGTCGGGAGAACATCGTCGTGACGACGCCGGCGGAACTGGACAACTGGCCAAAAAGTTGAAGGATATCTTCGAGTTTGACACCGCCGAGGAGGTTATTGAAGAGTATCCTTGTTGGCTGCTACAACATGTTCTCCTCCAGGGCTACATGTACATCACGGCGAACCATATCGCCTTCTATGCCCATCTACCCAAAAAGGCAGTAAGTCGTCGTCCGACCATCTAACGGCACAGTGTCAGTCGCTAACGTTGTCTGTAACAGCACGAGATCGCAAAGTCCGGGTACCTGTCGAAAAGCGGCAAACGGAATCCCAAGTACAACCGCTATTGGTTCCGTCTAAAAGGAGATGTCCTCTCCTATTACCAGGATCCCAAGGATCACTACTTCCCCGCGGGCCAGATCGACTTGCGATACGGTATTTCGGCCACCGTCAACGACAAGGAGAAAGAAGGCAATTACTTCTCCGTCACCACGCATCATCGAACATACCACTTCAAGGCCGACAGCGCTCAGAGTGCAAAGGAATGGGTTAAGAGCCTACAACGGGTCATCTTCCGCTCGCACAATGATGGAGACAGCGTCAAGATTTCCATTCCTATCAAGAATATTCTTGACATCGAGGAAACCCAGATGGTGGAGTTTGCAGATACTTGCAAGATTCGCGTCATCGACAATGATGAGACGTATGCTATCGACGAGGTAAGACATCCGTGCCTCGTCTCTCGTTTGTGCACCTGCTAACAAGTACCAGTACTTCTTCTCCTTCTTCAGCTTCGGCAAGAAGGCCATTCAGGTTCTCAAGGTCCTCGTAGAGGATTCCTCGCCCGAAGATTCTGGCGCGAACGATGTCCCCAAGGGAATGGGAGGAGACGGGGCCAATGGTGACAATCTCGGCAGCCCACGAACTCGCACCTTCATCGAAGGGGTCAAAGCTACACTTTCGCCAGTCTCGCCCATCCAGATCGCCTCCCCCAGTTCTCGTGCTAGCGGCGATTACTTCAGGAGCAGCTTCGATGGCACCCGACCTTTCAGTCGACGCAGCTTCGAGGCCAGTCCAGGCACAGCAGGCTACGCAGGATCGCCTCCCCGCAGCCTTCACGGAGACGGCCGGAGATCGTTTAGCAAACCCCGCCACGAGCCACATGCGAGTACCGATTCGTACGCCCAGAGCTTCGACGACCCTAGTCAGGCCAGTCTATCGGCCTTGGTGGCCTCTGGCAGCAGCGAGGATCAATCGGCCAGCCAGATCCTAAGAGGAAGCGATGTTTTCCACAGCCCAATCTTCCGTAGGTCGGCATCGGCTACGCGCGCGGCAACAGAGGGTAAAGGGGTCGCGGCACCGCCGATTGTGCGTCAACACACCGCGGGCTTGGTCCGACTTCAAGGACCTCATCATGCAGCAACCACGGGCCAGATTGGTGACCACATGGCAGAAGCAGAAGGTGGTCCTTCGACGCCCACGCTGCAAAGCATTGCGACGATGGGCAATTACCCATTGCAGAGGGCCAACGCATTTATGGGCTACTTGGACCGGCAGTCTAGGCGCATGAGCAACCTTCTAGCGACAGAGTCTATGGGATACGTCGAGAAGGTATCTGGTATGTGGAAGGGCGGCAAGAAGCACTACGATCATCAACCTGCTCTGGGAAGGACCGAAGAGGAGGATGTCGAGGATGACCCCGAGGAGAGAGCTCTGTCCGAAGCCCGTTTCCAGGCGCACTTTGCCTTGCCGGAGACGGAGAGGTTGCAGGCTGCGTACTTTGGGTTCATCGTCAGGGTTTTGCCGCTCTATGGCAAGATTTATATCAGCAACCGCCACTTCTGCTTCCGCAGTTTGCTACCTGGCACCCGGACGAAGCTCATCCTGCCTTTGAAGGATATTGAGACCGTCGACAAAGAAAAGGGGTTCCGGTTCGGGTACTCTGGCTTGGTCGTTGTCATCCGTGGCCATGAGGAGATATTCTTTGAGTTTGCCAAGGCGGAGAACCGGGATGACTGTGCTATTACGATCATCCAGAGCTTGGATGCAGCGAGATACCTGGCGGAGTCGCAAGAGGCGGAGGAAGCGCAAGCAGCGGAAGCTGAGAGGGATGCACTCAACCAGGCAAGAAACGAAGAGTTTCCTGATCATGAGATCGAGCTTCCTCGACAGGCATCTGGGGTATCTGATGCCCCAACGATACTGTTCGATGACCCCAAGGCTTCGTTCCTAAACTTTAAGCCCAGCGAGCCCATGCGCATCACCTGTTTGACCATCGGGTCGCGCGGGGACGTCCAGCCTTACATCGCACTCTGCAAGAGGCTACTCGAAGAAGGCCACCACCCCAAGATCGTCACACACCGGGAGTTCAAAGACTGGATCGAAAGCCACGGGATCGAATTCGGTCCCGTTGAGGGTGACCCTTCCGAACTCATGCGCATCTGCATCGAAAACGGCACGTTCACCTACGCCTTCCTGCGCGAAGCCAACTCCAAGTTCCGCGGCTGGCTCGACGAGCTGCTCACCTCGGCCTGGGAAGCCTGCCAAGGTAGCGACCTGCTCATCGAGTCCCCCTCCGCCATGGCAGGCATTCACATCGCCGAAGCGCTTGGGATTCCCTACTTCCGGGCCTTCACCATGCCGTGGACCCGCACGCGCGCCTATCCTCATGCCTTTATAATGCCGGGGCAGAAGATGGGCGGCGCATATAATTACATTACTTACGTCATGTTCGATAATGTTTTCTGGAAGGCTACGGCGCATCAGGTTAATCGGTGGAGGAACAAGTACCTCGGTCTGCCCAACACTAGCCTCGAGAAGTTGCAGCCGAACAAGGTTCCCTTCCTCTACAACTTTTCCCCGTCGGTGGTACCTCCTCCCATCGATTACAGCGACTGGATCCGCGTCACCGGGTACTGGTTCCTCGACGAAGGAGGCGACAAGTGGCAGCCGCCCAAGGAGTTGACGGATTTCATTGCCAAGGCAAGGGCTGACGAGAAGAAGCTGGTTTATATTGGATTTGGAAGCATTATTGTTTCGGACCCGGCCAAGATGACGCAGGAGATTATTGACGCCGTCTTGAAAGCCGACGTTCGCTGCATTCTCTCGAAAGGTTGGTCCGACCGCTCAGCAGCAGTCGACGGCGTTGAGAAGCCGAAGGTGGCAGACCCAACTCTCCCTCCAGAGATCCTACAGATCCAATCCGCCCCACACGACTGGCTCTTCCAACAAGTCGATGCCGCTGCGCACCACGGCGGCTCCGGGACTACTGGCGCCAGCTTGCGGGCTGGTATCCCGACTATCATCCGCCCCTTCTTCGGCGATCAGTTCTTCTTTGCGGGAAGAGTCGAGGATCTTGGTGTCGGGATATACCTGAAGAAGTGGGGAGTTCAGAGCTTTGCGAGGGCGCTATGGGAGGCGACGCATAGTAGCAGAATGCAGACCAGGGCTGAGGTACTGGGGGGCCAGATCCGCGCCGAGAACGGGGTGGATACGGCTATCCAGGCCATCTATCGCGACTTGGACTACGCCCGGAACTTGATCACCTTGAAGAGGCAGAAGCATCAGTCGAGGAGGAACAGCGTTGCTACGCCCACACCTGGCGCCAAGCCCAACGCTCCTGCAGATGACCAAGATCAGGAAGCCGAAGAGGACGACATTGACGCGGACGATGAAGAGGAAGAGAGCTGGACGTTTGTTGGAGGGAACGAGGATGATATGACGGGGTCGATGTCCATGTCGAGAAGTGATCTGTTAAGTCAGACGGTTGCGGATTTGAGGGGTGTGAAAGTTGGAAAGGAACCAGCTTTGGGAAGCCGGGTGTTGAGTCCTCCGCCTACTAGCCCGGGCGCGATGAGGGGAGCAGGTGGCGTGAAATATGTTTAGAGAACGCCGGGGTGGTGATTGGGTTTGGATAGCAGCTATGGATCACGGGACATAGCTGGGATGTCTCCTTGGTGTTTTCTTTCCTATTATTTTTTCAAGAAGGACGACTAACGGACAGACGCATTGGCTCATGCCACGGCTGGCGTGCTGGAGTAATGGTACAAGGCAGTCGATGATTTTACTCTCCTTTACGATAACCCTTGTTGGATTGGTGCTACACGGTTGTTTTCATGACACCGCTTGGATGGAGACTTCTTGCTCACTTCTCCTACTTTGGATTATACTTACTACAGGCACTCGCACTCCTAGAATACGGTAGTAGGACTGGGGTTTACTTGGTTATCATATCAATAATAGACATTATTTGTTAATGGAACACGCTATACATCTAACATTGGTGACTTGCCTCCTTCCCTCCTTCTCCTACTCGCGGCATTGTTCCAATTCCGGGTTCAAGCCACAGGCGTTGAGACCACAAAAGGCCAAGGGAACGGACACAAAGATCGTCGTAGTGGAAATGCAGCGTATGGTATGTTCAAGATAAAGAACATCTACAGATAAAGAAAGGATGCCACGTTTCCGAACGGAGGAGTTATCACACGGGACCTTGCGACGAGATATCGGGGCCAGCTTGAAGGCTGACGTTGAACTGCTCTTGTTGTCAGATTCTCCAAGATAATGCCTGAAGGACTTCGGATTCGAAAGGTCTTGAAGTGATGAGGACTGCCACTATGAATGACAGGAGACACTCTCACGCCACAGCACGTCCGTGTATCAACCCCGCAAACGGTCTCCTCAGTCAATGCCTCCAGCCGTGACTGCAACTTTGCCTTGCTATGTATCTGTACCTTTACATCCCGCGACACTGATAGGGCGACATGAAGTCCACAGACAGGTGAGCAAACGATTGGCCTGCAAATCGTCCATTGACACGAGGGAGTTGGGGAAATTCCCCAAAATCAGCCCCCAGAGGTACAAAAGGGCGCGGCTCCCATCCCCTCCATGGCCTCTATGTCTCGCAAAAGCTCCCCCACCTTTGAGAGAGCCTCGAGTTTCATTGCTCACTGAAGTCAAACTCGCCCGACTGGACACACGCAAGGCACGCACAGAACTCTTGACCAAGACATCCCGTGGCACAGGGAACGGGCACACATTACATCACTAAGACTGAAGAAAAGTGAATCAGGTTAAGGTTAGTCACTTCCCTTCAGATGATTTATGATGTTTATGTCTTACATTGAATGAAGGTTGACTCAATATCGGATTGCAGCCTAGAATTTCATCCAGTTCCAAGTCGACGTTTGTGGTTGGAGTTGAGGCTGCTTTTGTTGTACAGGTACATCGAGTACTGTACCTTTGAGAGCTTTGACCACCCATTCCGCCCCACAAGTGCCGCAAATGCCCACGCTAGACCGTATCAGGACATATTCCCCACTCTGAATCTGCAGCTTCAGAGGTCCAGTTCCAGGTCGATCGTTCAGTGGTCACACTTCTAAACTTCAGCGTTCCATCTTCAATTCAGAGTGTCGCCTGCAAAGTCGCGATCCGCAGCGAAGAACAAAACATCACCGGCGCCATACGACAACCCACCACCAAACCCTTCAACAACACCGAAAACGACACGCGCTTCTTGCGCGATGGGTTTACTCGTCCTACCAGACACTCATCTACTTTTATCTCCTCAGGGAGCCCCGCTGTAAGTTGACAACGAACGACTTCTCAGTGGCGCGTCACCTTGCCATGGATGCGCCGGATGATGCACTCTGTTCAACCTCCATTGATGCTAATAAATCACTTTTCCTTCCTAGTTGAGCTGCGAGTTACAGCTTTGACACAATCCCCCGACCGATCCCATAGACCGATAACCAAGATTCGCGACAATGGTCAAAACAATCCAGCTGGGAAGCCGGCTGCGGTACCCCATCACCATCACCAAGCTCTACAAGGAACCCAACCAGCCCATCAAGAAGAAGGAAGCGCTCTTCCAGTACTCGTTCAAATGGAAGCGCACCGTCGGCGACATCATCCGCGGCGAGACATGGGAAAAGGAAGAAACCACCTACGCCGACTGGAGTTCGCCCTCGGACGGCGAGCTCAAGTCATGGAAGATCCAGGTCGGCCAAGAAATCTCCAGAGATCAAGATTGCATGGTAGTCAAGGAGTCGTGCTCCCATGATGTCCAATTCGGCGGTCTCTGCGCCATCTGTGGCAAGGACATGACCGAGGTCAACTGGGCCGCCGAGTCCCGCGACATGGACCGCGCCCCCATCAACATGGTGCACGACCAGACACACCTCACCGTCAGCGAGACGCAAGCCCAAAAGACCGAGAACGCCCTCCAGCGCCGTCTGCTCCAGCACCGTAAGCTAAGCTTGGTCGTCGATCTGGACCAGACCATCATCCACGCTTGCATCGACCCGACCGTTGGCGAGTGGCAGAAGGACCCGTCCAATCCCAACTACCCATCCGTACGTAACGTCAAGTCCTTCCAGCTTGACGATGGCCCCCGCGGCGTCGCCAACAACTGCTGGTACTACATCAAAATGCGGCCAGGCCTCGAGGACTTTCTCAAGAAGATCTCGGCCATGTACGAGCTACACGTCTACACCATGGGCACTCGTGCCTACGCCCAGAATGTGGCACGCATCGTCGACCCGGACAAGAAGCTGTTTGGCAACCGAGTCATCAGCCGTGACGAGAACGGCAATATGTTCGCAAAGAGCCTGCAGCGGTTGTTCCCCGTCAGCACCAAGATGGTGGTGATCATTGATGATCGAGCCGACGTGTGGCCGCGCAATAGGCCTAATCTGATCAAGGTCTCACCGTATGATTTCTTCAAAGGAATCGGTGATATTAACTCTGGGTTTCTACCGAAGCAACAGGATCTGCTTACTCCCAGTGCGGCAACCACTAATGGTGGTTTGGCGCGCATCGCGCCAGCGCCATCTCCCGACAAGGAAGACAGCACCACGGTAGAGCCGCCGCTGGAGAAAGCCCTCGAAGAGCAAGAAAAGACGCTAGAGAAGCAGATCAAAGACAGGCCCCTGCAGGCGCTGCAAGAGCAGCAGGACAAACAAGACGAAGAGGCCGAGAGGGCATCCGCCACCCCAGAAAACGGCAACACCGAGTCCACCACTCCTCCACCCCCTCACCACCGGCACCAAGTTCTGCAAGACGACGACCGGGAACTCGCCTTCCTCGAAGACCACCTCACAGCCCTCCACAAATCCTTTTTCCAAGCTTACGAGCAGAATCGCCTTTCCCAACCTTCCTCATCCCCATCCTCGCTCGACACTCAGTCCATCCCGGACGTAGGCTCCGTCCTCACCACGCTTAAATCCCAGGCGCTCAGCGGATGTAAAATTGTCCTCTCCGGAATTGTCCCGATAGGGATGGACGTCTACCGCTCCGAAATCGGCTTGCAAGTCGCCAGCTTTGGAGCAGAGTTGCGCAGCTCCGTGACACGAGACGTGACGCACTTGGTAGTCAGTTCCCAGAGGCCACGGACGAAGAAGGTCAGACAGGCGATACGCTACCTGCCCAAGATCAAGATCGTCAACCAGGACTGGCTGGCAGCGTGTTTCTCGGAGTGGAGGGTGGTGGAGGAGGGGCCTTACCTCATCGAAGGACTGGAGGATGCGCAAAAGAAGTTGAACGAGAAGGTTCAGGATGCCGAGGCGACGGAGACGGTTAGTGATGCCGATGATACGGACAGCGGAAATGCGCCGCCGGGGAAAAAGAGGATTCTGCGGTTGAAGTCACCGCCGAGGGTCCGCTTCGCCACGGCCGCCACCACTGGGAACGATGAGGACGAGGACGAGGATGAGGACGACTCAGATTCGGGTGGAGATGATGAAGACGAGGATGAGGATATGGACGAGGAGCTCGAGGCGTTGAAGCCCGTGGATGAAGATGGGCAATTAAGCCCTATTGATGGGCTAAAGACGTTCAATTGGGGTAGCGCGGATGAAGAGCTGGCGGAATTCCTTGAATCTGGTTCGGACGACGACGATGAGGAGGATAATGAGGATGATGAGGGTGAAGATAACGACAACGCAGACGGCGACGGAGAAGGGGAGGCAACCGCCCAGGCAACAGCAAATACTACTACAAGGACCTCGTCATACGAACAACTACTAGCCGCCCAGGGCGCTGCGCCCTCAACAAAACGCAAAGCAGACGACGAGGAAGAAGAAGAAAGTAACAAACGCCGGAAATCCGTCCTTGGCCCCGGTCCCTCCTCGCTAAGAAACGAGCTAAAAGATGAAAACGTTGAGGCTACAACTGCCGCCGTGGCCGAGGCTGCGGAGGCCGCTGCTGCTGCCGCTGCGGTGGTGGAAGCCCAGGCGGCCCAGGATGCTCAGGATGCCCAAGATGCTGATGATTTGGACAAGGAGTTTGAGGAACTGGATGAGGAGGCCTTGGAGGCGGATTTCCTGGCGATGGGTGATGATGGTGATGGGGACGAGGTACAAGGGCAACAACAAGTGAACGGAGATGGAAATGGAAATGGGAATGGGGGTGTCAGTGAGAATGGCTAGGAGCCGGTATTCGAGATTGACAGATCTGAAATTGATACAAGAGTTGATAATCATGGGAATACGTACAGCATGTGTATTGTTCTGTAAGGTGTCAACCTGTAGTGACTTGACGAGATCCTGTGTGCATGCGAGGAGGCAATTGGGATCATTGTGGTGTTCATCCATCAGGCGTTCAAGGGTGTGGTTATGGAAATAGGGTGAGCAGAATTGCTATTCGTCTAGTAGTTATGTAGCATCATCGCTTGTACTCCTGATTCGGATCTTCTGTTGTTTTTTAATGTGCCTGTTGGTGATTCCGAGGCTTCATTCTCACTGGTGATGAACTCGAGGCCGGGGCCGTCAGAGGCCGGCTACGAATTCCGCTAACATCCCGGGCTGCACCAAGCACCGTTATCTGTTAGCGAGCGACTGCCTTACGTAATCACTCAATCAAGCAGCCGTCCCCCTCCCAAGCTCCAGGCTCGCTACCACCTCCCCCGGCCGCCGCGGCGGGCGGCACAACAGGGCTGCCAATTGAAGTCAAGTTGATTCGTCGTCCATCGCAAGCGATTCTACACCAAAAGTCTGGCACGTCACTTCTTTCAACTCTCCTCTCTAGAGCTCCGCGCGACTCCCGTCCCCTCGACGACTCCCACCGACCGACCGAGCACGGCAGACAAAGCAAGCGATTGACAAATTCGACGAAACGAAAAGCCAATCGAGCGGGGCGCAAGCGACCGAAGTGCGAAGCGAACGAACAAGAGGAACACAGGACTCTCGAACCACACAAATTGCCCAACATGCCTCAGGATATGCCCCCCGCTGGCGGCTATGATGCCGTTCAGTACAAGGTGGGTCTCGCTCTTTTCTTGCTCTCTCTGCCAGCTGCGATGGACGAAGCGCGATGCGACGGACGAGGTACAATCGACGACCTGGAACGGATCCGGGAGAGGGGAATAATATGTGGACGAAGGGAAGAGGAAGATAACGAAGCAACGAAGGAAGGAAGGAAGAAGGACAATTGCGAAAGAATGGAACCAGGGAAAACGATACCGGTGAGAGACTGGTGGACAACAACCGGTGGGGTGCTGCTCGAGTCATGTCATCCCCGCGCCCCTACTGGACTCGAGTCGAAGAACAGCATAGCGACCTGCGCCGACAAACAAGAATACGGATTAATGGGCCAGAGAAGATCAGAGCAAGACCACACCGTCTCGGAAGGGGAAGATATCGCAGCATACTCCGAGTCGCTCTGCCGGACGTTGAAGATGGAGTCCTCCCCGACCAGGATGCATGGCCTTCGACTGTTCCTGGAATCCGGGGAAGTGGGTTACGCTGTGGGGACTGGGGACAACAACATGGAGCTGCCCGGGAAGTTCGAGCTCGTCAACGACAGCATACGATTTACAACCAGCATGTCCATGATTGCCTACGGTTCTGCCCTCGTGGGCATCAAGCCGTTGTGGCCTGTCGGCCGCGCGGTGCGAGGGGGTCACAGACGTGCCAGAGCTGGGAACACGAGAGGCCGTCGTCAGCCTCGTCCTCGTACTCGGCGTTGTCCTTCGTTTCGTCCAAGCGTCGCCTCCACGCAGAGGCGTCTACAATATGCTTTTGTGTCGTGGAGTTAGAATCTAAGGCTGACTTTGACTTTTCTCAGCGCAACCTCCCCCCCAGCGCCTTCAAGCCCAAGACCCTCCTCGCCTTTGGTGGCTTGATCATGGTCTACGGCTGGTACCATCTCTTCCACGGTATCCGTGAGCAAAGGTACCGTACTTTCTCCCCCTTGGTGTCTCTCCTCCTCTCCTCCACATCTCCCCTCATTCCTCTTCGTCTTCACCTAGAGACCAGAAAGCTAACCCAACCACTCCAGAGAACTCGCCCGCGAGAAGATGTGGTCCCGCATCCACCTGATCCCCGCCCTCCAAGCCGAAGAGGACCGCGATCTCGTCCGCCGCCACTTGGCCGACGTCCAGCGCGAGAAGGAGTTGCTCGGAGACAAGGCCGTCAAGGTTTACCACTCGGACAGATACGTCCGTCCTACTTTCGCTATCACTCCTGGGAAGATCATCAAGGATTAGATAGTGGGACTTGGAAGATCGGAAGAAGTGTCGAGGATGTTGCGGGGGATGGGAGAGATTGGGAGGAACACAGGACTCCCGGGCCGGGTTGGTCGTTGGTGGGTTACCGGGTTGTAGATAAGGTACTTGCCTGGTTCAAAATGAAGGAGGGTGAGGATAGAATTAGACGAGCAAGCAAGCAAGCAAGCAAGGTGTTTTGATGTGGTGACAAGTTGTGAGGTTTATATGATGCTCAATCAATCCTTTCATGTGCACAGTTGGGCTGCTTCTTGGGCTGAAGTTAACTATGATACTACCCACGATACCAACCAACAGCTCGGATGTCTGTTCGACGAGTAACTAAGTAGTAGACCTTTGCATCGTCGTCAATACCAGGGCTGCCGCCGTGAACAACTTCCATGATGTTTTCACCATCGTTGCGTGCTCTTCTTAAAGAAGCTTTTAGCGATCAGCGTCCTCCTCCTTCAATGTAGGGTAGCAAAGATTTGTGTATCAAGTAACTACCACGTGTACAACAGCGTGTTAATGGATCAAGGAAATGGGACACAGGTCTGAAAGTCAAAAGAACAACTTGTTCATTACCCTCTATTAAGTCGGGTGTGTTGAATCCTTGATTTACAATCACCAAGTACAATCTAATGCTGGTTTGTTTATTAACTTGGTACACTTAGTATACTAGACGAAATCTATCCTAAGTTGTCCCAAACCTCACAACGGACAAAATGAATGGCTACGTACGGTTCAGAAAGCCTTTAACGACAATCAATATAACATGTTGAATTTCGGAAAGCATATTCAAGGTAAGATCACGCTTTGACCGTAGAACGAAATGAATCAATTAGACATAAAAACGCCTACGGAAGTTGACCCAAGGTCTCGAACCAACAAACAAACCAGTATTGGACTGTACAGGTGCCATCCCAACCCGTCTTTGGGCCCTCAGGAGAATTCCCGTTCCATAAGTCAAACTTAAACAATAATGAATTCCTTGACACGCGCATCCTCAAAGAGGTTGGTCCTTTCGATCCAACCATCTCTCCAATCATCTTCCTCCCCATTTTGTGGAGGCGAAGGCGAATTCAGGAACTTTACCCTCCCTGTTCTCACATATCTTCTTTCATCTATCGGGCTGGGTATTTCTTCCAGCAACAGCATGCATTCGAACATTTCGTAACTATGACCAACTGGTGTTGTAGCCGCGTAACCTAACAGCACACAGTAGGCCCTGCGACCTGGCGTATCCCAGTTACTTTCCAACCCCAAGATATCAAGATCGGTCACGACCATAATCTCCAACTTCCCCCCATAACCTTTGATGCGGTCGGTAACCGGCCCGTCATCTGGAAATGACATTGAAGGAAAGCCCTCGTGATATTGATAATCAGGGCGAGGCTCTAACAAACCGTGAAGGAAGGGTGCAGTGAGATGTAGAGGAAAGTGCCCGAGGGTGGGCGGTATGAGTGGCTGATTATGAAATCTCCGGTAGGCATCATCAGGAATATGGAAGGATACTCGGGAATCCTTCTCGAAACTCTCCAGGTCATAATGATCCCAAGCGATTTTGGTTAGAACAATCTCTTGTCCGCCTTTGCCCCTATGCCAAAGCCATGACCACGAAGGGGCATCCATCCCCTCTTCGGCTTTAATAAGAGGGGACACACGGAGACCTGGGGCCCAAAGGAGTGACTGCGGAAGATCTTGGATCCATATGCCAGCATAATATGTGAAATCTCTTCCCGCCATAAACGACTGCCTGATGCCAGACAGAGCGATGTCACGGTCAGATTCTCTGGTCAAGATGAGCATGGTGTATTCTTGGAGCATTGTTCTCCAAAAAGCCAACGCTTCTTTTGATGACACTTTCGATGAGCAGACATCCGCGAATCCCACTTTTTTTTATGAAGGGGCACAGAATGGATCGTCGTAACGCAAAGGACCGAGATGCCCGGCCTCCCAGTCGAACCTTTCGACTCCACTTGCAATAATGGGATTATTGATTCCACCACATTCACAGAAGTACCGAGAGCGGCATTCCCAGAGAACCTCTGAAGAAGATATGTAAACGGTTCTGCGCGACAGCATCCTCTCTTGGAAGACCCAAGCGCGATCTAGCAGTGGTTCCGCTGTGCCGTGTTCGTGTTGGGCCTCTCCGCACAGATGACGATGGGCGCGATCCATGGAATATCGAACCGTCACAGGACTTTGCACGCCATTGCCGTTAAATACCCATTCCGTGTAAGTGTCTATGGGCAACCTCCCATTCGATTGGGTTGAGTAGCGTCTTTTGGAGCCCCAGTAACATACTCTATCTTGGAAAAGAGTTCCTGAGCTGTTGGGTAAAGCTGAGGCTGCGATGTTGAGATAGGCGTTTGAATACACGTCGCTCATGAGGACTGATTGATCTTTCCAGTCTTCCTGGCTGTCTTGTATGATGCAGAGAGAGTCTATCCAGATGTAGTCACATCCCAAAGCACGAGCTACGTCGATCGCATCGCGGAATACCGGGGGAAGCTCATATCGGGATATTGCGGTAAGATGTTGTTGGATGTTTGTTGACAGAGTCTTGGCCAGCGAAGAAGCCGCTTCCTTGCTACCCCAGCAATGGCTGAGAGTTGCGTATTTGACGAGTTTGTCGCCGCCGACATGTGGCCCGCGTTCAACTAATCGAATATTGCCTGATATATCAATGAGCCTTTTTGGCACCGCAAAAGACTTTTGCTGGCAGGCAAGGTGATCACGATCGCACTGCTTGAGCCAAGGTGTGGCAATAGACACAAGCTTTTCGAGGTCAAGCGACGCTGGATATTTCGGCACCTCGGGTATGTAACTGAATCTTGGGTGAAACTGAGCGAAACCTAGGTATACATAGACAGTAGTTAGCACAGAAGAGTAAACGAACAGACGCCGAGGTCGATGGGGTCAATGGATTCCACAGAGATTACACCTGCCTTCGGGAGTACAAAACTCCAGAGCCACCAACCAGCGATAATATTGCGCGGGAGGACCAGAACGGTCACGGGCGCCATGGTAGTCTACCACAACCGTGAATGGTCGATCCGGTCTATTCCAGACAAAGATCCATGGAACAAAAACTGGCGACACTTCGGGACAGACACGAAGGTAAGCATCCCAAGCCCAGTTGACAGCCCCAAGTATGACGGTGCAATATTTGCATCCAGCATCCGCGCTCGTCGTCAGGCAGAGCATAGTCACATGCTTTGAATACCCTGGCGATTGGTACCAGCCGTCCTTGGGGGTAAGGTTGCCGCAAACACCGCAGTCGCCATAAGCGGGAGATGCTTCCATGGGCTCGTATTCCATTCAAGCGTGTCTTGGGGCAATTATCGTGTATCTTGGCAGGTATGTAGGTAGGTAGGCGTAGGCAGACGAAGGCTGTATTTGGACAAGACGTTAGAGAATGTTGGGTAGAATAAGTTGGGCGGGGTCATAGGTTGAAATACACACCACAGAAACACCTTTATGGCGCAAAACATACCTTATCGATCAAAGGCGGGGTGAGGTCAGGTCGGGTAGTACAATGTTGAACAGGGGAGTTTTGGAGCTCTCATTGGCCTTTGAATAGAGGAACTGTCTTCCGTTTGACGCGATATGGGACAACGGCAAGGGCTTGGGACGCCACGGAAGCCTCTTATGGGGTGTCCCATTATGCCTCTCTCCGTCTCCCTCAAGGCCTTTAAGACTGGAAGATATCAGTTTTACGTTGTGCCACACTAACAAACAAAGCAGGGCTGGATTGTACGCACCGCAGAAACGCCTTTCATGGCGCGAAAGATATCGACCAAAGGCGGGGTCGCCAATGTCAGGTCGGGTCGTATGCAGATACCCGTTGGTGAGGCTGACAGATTTCCTGTCTGTTCCCCAACTCTACTCCATAGAGTTGGTGCCAAAACCACCGGACATGCCAAAACCCCACCGGACTGCAAAAATCGCACATTTTCTATAGGGATTTTATATAGTATTTAATTATACAACAACCAACAGTCCAAACCTAGCCAAAACTTGTATATAGGTTTATAAGTAGTTATATAATATAAATACGATTTTTATTTCAAAAAACTACGTAAAGTACAACTTTTATTCCAATTTTATATGAAGTATAGAAATTAGGTATTTTTATTAAAAAATCTATATAATTCCAAAATGCGTGCAACCTTTGAAGGTAGTCGTATTAGTATATAAATGGATAGCCGCTATATTATAGACATCAAATTTTAATTATAATATAGTTATAATCATTTTTAAATAATTATTTAATTGTATTATTCATTTTTTCTTAAATTAAACTTTGAATAATTATTTTAATATAGGGTAATATATTTTATACTTTATTAAATTCAATTTAGCAATTTTATTTAATACTTATATAAATATTCAAGTCCTATATATTATCGATTCTAGTTTTATATTAGTTTTTAATTCTTTTTTTTATCATTAAAATGAATTTAAAATTTTAATTAAATTAATAAACTATATTTATTCTAAAAGGGCTGATTATTTAAATTATGATAAGTATTATAAACCATATATAATATATATAATTACGTTTAAGGAATGATAATTAATTTTAAATATATTTAAAACTATTCATTTTATTTTATTTATATTTCAAATAATTACTTTATCCTATCTAATATACTTAATTTATTTTATTTATATAGTAAATAAATTATTTATATTTCTTAAAACCAATAGCTTTATACGATTTATAAAATATATTTTATTTAAATAATAATTGTAATAATTAATCTTTAAATAACTATTTTATTTAGTTTTTATTCGAATTAATTATTCCATTCTATTCGGAAGGACCACCCGATTCTATCTATAAAGATTACTTTATTTATATATTAATTATAATTTACTTTATATTCGGATTAATTATATTTTATTCTATTTAAAAGGATTGTTTTATATATATATATCTATTAAATAATATTATAATAAAGGAAAAATCTAAAAATCCAAGGACTTTTTATTAAATATAATAGAATAAAAATATATATATAATTAAATACTTGAATATTTAGTTATTTTATTAATAATTTAAATATTCTTATATATATTATAAAGTATTAAATAATGTGCTTATAAATATAATTGTAATAGAAATAAAAATAAATAGTAAAAAGAAATTCTAATTCTATTAATAAAGTAAAAAAAAAGAATAATAATATTATAAATAGAAGATATTAATTAGTATAATTATATAGAAAAGATAAAAGCAAATAAAATAATATATTATATATAAAGAGAGTAATATTTAAATAGAAATATTAATATTATAGAGTTAGCTTATATTATAGGGCTAAGGCCCGGGCTGTAGCGCGCTGGTTCTTACAACCAGCGCTATTAGTAGCGCCGTATATTACGGGGCGCGAGCAAGTACTAAAGTAAGACTTTAATTATTGTGCGAAGAATAGGAAGAGAATCCTGTGCGCGCACGAGAACTATGTAGGGCATAAGGTAGTAGGTCTATAAGCATAGACCTAGAGCCACTATATTACATAATAGCAATCTGTGCCTAGACTACTGAATATATTGCAGCTAGACAACTGCACCCAGCTGGCTACACTAATGCAACACATATGCATATACACCTATATACAGGAATAGGGCAATAATACCTATAATACTACCCCCTTTTTAAAATAAAGCCCCTTCGGCCGAAAAATCCTCCAAATACTATTTTACATTGTTGCTACTATTATTGTTACTAAAGTAGGCCCCCTTCCCAACTCCCGCAGGTACGCCCAATTAGGGGCTACGAACCTACATACTAAGACAGGAGGCTATTTAGCGCCCAAATACCTATTTAAGAGCCAAATACTAACCAAAATATTACTAGATATAACCCTTCTACCGAAACTTCTATTATTATTCCAAATAATCCTAAATAACATTCCAATCGTCTTTATAAAACTCGTCCCCTCCCTCTACTATTACTAGCCCTATAAGGGGTACTATAAAGACGTTCGTAGTATAGTAGTTTGCGTAGACGTACGTAGCCGTTACTAATATAAATAGCGTAGAAACCCTCTATTCGATTCCTATTTATAACTACCGTTTTTATACTAATTCTAACTTTCCAATCTTATCCGTCTAAGGTGACTATTCCAGGGTACCTACCTACGAAATTTTATAGTATAATAAAATAAGAAATTAAGGTATAATTAAGACGGGCTATCCCTCGGAGTAGGCTTAGGATATTTCGCGCTTTAGAAACTCCGGGTAGGGCGTACTTTATAAGTCCTAAACTCTTCTTTTTTACTAATTTCTTACTTATTATTCAATTTTACGCTTCGTCGAACTTAGCGGTTATCCGCCGCCGGTACTGCTGTAGCCGGGATTGGTAACGGGGCCCTGTTATCTTCTAATAATATCTTTATCTTTTACTATACTTTCTAACCTTTCTTAAAATTTGGGTATAGAGGACTGAATTCTAAATACTTATCGTAAAATTACTAAACTAATTCGTAATAGCCGTCCAAATTATTAGCCGGTTGCCAATCGGGCGGGTAATAAATCTACTTTACTAAATAATTCCAAATACCTTCGATCTTCTAATAATCTATTAATTCTTAGAACTCCTAACGTTTATCCTCTTCGAAATTATCCGTTCTAATAACTATTATACTTTTATTTACTCTAATATCTATTATTAATTCCTTTTAATTAAGGAGCCCTTCAATATAAGGCTTAATATAGAATATATTAACGATGTAAATAACTTTTATATTCTATAGTAAAGCTAGTTTTATTATATGCGAATTAGCCTTTATAATACGAAAGGGGCCTTCAAATTGTAGCGCTAACTTAGTATATAGTCGCCTAATAGTATAATTTGCTATATTAAATATTATTTCGTTACCTACTTTATACTTAGGGGCATTTATATAATATATATTAATTACCGCCTCGTATCGTTCTTAAACTTATTTCGCCGAAGCCTTTATAAAGTCCCAAACTTCTTTAAAATAATTAATTAATTAGTTAGCCCCGAATATTTATTTTTTCTACGCTTTTATAGCATCCGGAGGTACCGGAATAAACAGCTCTGTACCTATCCGGGGGTAGAAACCGTAATTAATAAAAAACGGAATAACGCTAGTAAATATAGATTTTAAATTATTCCCTTAAAATTTAACTAAAGGCAATTAATTTACCCAATTATTTTAAACCTAATTAATAAACGTATATAAATATTACTCTATTTCAATATTAATCCGCTTAATCTAACCGTTCGTCTTTTTATAGTACGGCGTAGTAAACTTCAATTTAATTCCCAACCGTTATAATAAATATCTTTAAAAAGCGGATATAAATTATATACCTCTATCGGAAATAATTGTATCCAGTAGGCTATAAAGGGTATAAATATAATTAATAAACTTCTTAATAAACTCCTCTATAATTAAACCCTCTATTAGAATAAAATACTTCATCTTAATTAAATGGTTTACTACGACTAATATATACTAATATTCTACGCCCCTACCCGCCCGCTATAATTTAGGGAATAGAATAACGTAATCTATCGAAATATTTCTCTATAGGGCGTATAGGATAGGCAATTATTTAAGGAAACCAATTTATAAAGTCCTCGTAGCCTTTATCTTACTATACGGGATATATACCTTACAATACATATTAATTACCGTAATTATACCCGGCTACCAATATCTATATATTAATACTATAATTTTATTTCTATTTAGGTAGCCGCCTTATACCGAGGAGTAAGTATAATAAATTAAATCTAATTACACCTTTTTATCGTCCGGGGGAATTACCAATCTATTTCAGAATATTACCCTATTATTAATTATATAATATTCGGCGAAGGGTATACGCATAGTCTTTTTTATATACTTAGGCCAATAGGTGCCTATTTTAATAGCTTCGCGAATATCTGCTATTATAAAAGAGTTAATATACGATAAGTCCACTAAATTATCCGTATAAATACCTAAACCTTCGTCATCCTCCTCCTTAATACTATTTTTAAGGGTACAAATTACGAGGGGCTCCCCTTTATCGTTTATAGTATTTATAACAAAGTTCTCGCTATTTATATCTATTAAATTATTACCGAATAATTCCTTATTGAAGTAATTAAAATTAATAAACAGTTTATACCTTACCTTCAACCTATCGTCCTCTATATCCCTAAGGACATACTCTAACTTCCTACTTAAAGTATTTAATTTAATGTTAATTGACCCGGGGTAATACTTAATAGTAAAATTGAACCGTAATAAGAATTCCGACTACCTTATATACTTAGGGGTAAGCTTCTTTATAGTACCAAATATCTTTAGATTCTTATAGTCCGTAATAATCTCGAACGGCTTAGCAACGCCCTTTAATTCGGGCCTCCACTCCTCCAATACCTTAATAACGGCTAACAATTCCTTATTATAAATATTATAATTATATTCGGCTATAGAATACTTCGCCGAAAAGTAAATTACTAAATACAATTCGCCGTCGTCGTATATTTAAAATAGAATCCCTCCCGTAGACTAATTTAAAACATCGACTTCTACTACTATAAACCTCTCCCAATTATAAATCTTAAATATTAGCACCGTTATAAATACTATCTTTAACGCCTTAAACGTATTATTATATTCCTTATCCTAATACTAATTTACAATTTTTTTCGTCAATTCGTATAGAGGTTTGCCTATAGCCGAAAAGCCTACTATAAAACGTTTATAAAAGTTAATAAAATTTAAGAAACGCTATAATTAATACCTACTTATAAAAGCCTCCCATTTAGTAATTACCTCTACCTTTTCAACGTCTATCTTAATACCGCCCGGAATAATAATCAAGTTTAAATACTTCGTATATTGAATATAAAATTCGTATTTATTAATATTAATTTATAATCCTATATTAATAAAATGCTAAAGTACTTCCCTAACGTACTTAATATAATCTTCGTAAATTTTAGAGAAAATTAAGACGTTATTAAAGTAAACTATTATATATACGTCTAAAATATCGTATAATATATTATTAATAAAATTCTAAAACGAAGCTAGTACTCCTAATAATCCGAACGGACACACTAAAAACTCGTAAAAGCCGAACCTAATAATAAAGGCTATCAACTACTCGTAACCCTCTATTATACGTAATCTATTAAATACTACGATAATATTTACTTTAATAAATTACTTCGCCCTATAAATAGCGTCGAGGGTCTCCTTAATTAATAATAAGGGGTATCTATTCTTTAATAAAATATTATTAATATTTCTATAATCGATATAAATTCTTATACTACCGCCTAACTTACGTACTAATAATATTAGAGAAGTTACATCGGACGTTAAAGGTCGAATAAATCTTTTAATTAAATTATTATTAAATTACTATTTAATAACTTTAAATTCTTATAATAATATAAATTTAACTCTCGAATACAACAATACCTTCTCTATTCCTAATTTCAATTCGATTTTATAATTATAGGACTTATAATCTAATATTACATCGGCGTCTATCGGGTTAATTACCCTCGAAAAGTCCTTATACTCGTTTAAAAACCTAACTTTAATCTCCTCCGGAATATACTTTAACTTTATTAACTTTTTTATAAACTTCTATATATCTTCTTCCGTAATACTATAAATCTTATTAATTTTAATTAATAATATCGGTTAATAGAGTTTTAAAATCTCCGGTTCGGGAGCTAAAATAATTTCCAATTCGGGGGCTAGAATTCTATCGCAGAAGCTATAAACCCGGTTTACAAAATCCTTAATTAATTCGCCCGGCCGGAAAAATATAATTAAAATCCACTCTCTTACCGCTTCGGCCTTATAAATATTAATAAATTCGTAAACTTTTTTATTTTCGAAATACTATTTATACAATTCCCTACGTCCTTATATAATATCCTGCCAAACGTCCTCAAATAGTGCTAATATCGAAATACGTAATTTATTATCCTTCTAAACTTTTTAAAGTTCTACCTAATTAATTAAATTAATACGGATACCTTTTATTTTAAATATAAATATAAAAGTATAAGCGTTAATTAACTTAAAGTCTTTTAAGTTAAGCGGACCTATTTCCGTCGGTAAATCGAATTCGTAAAAGTAAATATATTTAATTCGCTCTAATCTTACTATAGACTATATTCTACGACCTCCCTTAACTTCTACTATTACTTTAATTTTATTAGGTTTCCTATTTAAGCCGAATAATTCTTCGAAATCGCCCGCTATAATTAATTACAAATATATTTCTATTATTATAGTTTAATTACCCTTAGGAGTATTCGTAATATAAATCGATACTTATAATTCTTTCTTAGTTAGTTTCTTATTATTAATAGTTTATTGCCTTTTTAAAGCTTTCCGCGTTCTCCTAATTTCCCGTTCTTCGTCGGGGTCCGATTCTATATCTATATCCGAGTCTGAATCTATATCTAAATCTAAATCTAGTTCTAATCTCTCTATCTCTACTTCTATAGTTACTAATTCAAATACGGCTATAAACTTAAGGATTTCTATAGCGGCGGCTACTAAGGGCTAATCGATATAAATGCCTACGTATACTATATTCTAAGTAACTTTATTAAATACCTAATTAATATTTAAGTTATAGAATTGTAATTAAAGCTACCCTAGAATAATTAGGTATTCTACTACTAAATCGGCTACGAAGAATTTAATAACTTTTTTATACTCCCCGATATATATTGTAATTTCAATGTATTATTCTACCTACTCTTTAAACCCGCTGTTTACTAAATATAGCAACCTTACTCTTTCTAAGCGTTTAAACTCCAAATATACTTTTTTAGCGAAAGAGTAATCGATAAAGGCTTTACCGGAATAGTTAAAATCGACTAATAATATACATCTTACTTTATTATTATATTAGGGACACTAAAGGTACGTAGATAGAAGGGTTATATTTTATCTATAAAATTCTAAATTATTTAAATCTAATTGTTCGTTACTTTAATAGGCAAGAACTTATTGAATATTTAATTTATTAATAATTAATCCCTTCGTTTCTATCCTTCTCTATATCCTACTTAAATACTCCCGACTATAATTTAAGTTTAGGGTTCGCTATTTCCCTATTGGGCTAGGGCGGCCGGGGCGGTCGGAGCGGCTAATATAACCGGAGTTATAACTAGGGCGGCTATTCCCGCTATAATATAGTTAGTAACCGGAGCGGCGGCCTTCTTATTTATAGTAATACTTAAATTTTTACCCTTATTACCGGTTTATTTGCTTCTACCGCCGAAATAGGTATTATTAGTATATTAACGGGCTATATAATTGTTCTAACTATAATTTATATAATTGCCCTTATTGTAGCGCTTTTATAGAATGTCCTTATAAATCTCCTTAAACTTAATACGGTTAATCTCTATAGCGTCGGGGTCCTTCTACTTATTATTACCGCTACTATTATTACTATTAGTAGTACCTTAATTACTGTTATTTTAGAAAGCGGCGTCCTCTAGAGACTTAGCTAAATTATAGTAAAGTACAACCTACTTAACCTACTTATTACGGCCGGGTTAAACTAATTAATAAAATAAGGCCCTATTCAAATCTTTAGACACCTTTTATTTTAGTAAACGTACTTTAGTAGTTATATTATAATTATAATAGTCGGCCAACATTGTAAACTAGGCTTCGAAATTATTGAAATTAGCGAACTTACCGGTCTATTTAAATTATATTAAGGCCTTCTCCGCTACTACGATAACGTTACCTTATTTAAAATAATTGTTTAAATAGTCGAGGAGCTTCTAATTTATCTTCCAAATCTAAATTACTAAATAAAGTAAATTATTTAAAATCTTCTATAAATATTCGGTAATAGTAATCTTAGCCTCGCCACCTAAGTAAAATATAGTGTATAAAAATTTAGTCCTCTTATCGGGGAAAGTGTAAACGTTTACTATCTATTTAATACGAATATTAATAAATTAAATAATAAAAGTATTATAATGCTTAATAGTATTAGTCTCTTCGTTTATAAAGTATTCCGGGTCCTTTATTAAATTGTAACGATAGTTACTACCTTAGGGAATAAGGACTAGGTTTATAGTAAGGGGGGGAGAAGGAAGAGGAGTAGAGGGAAAGCCGCCGCTACTGCCTTTAGGGAAATTACCTCCGCTACCGCCGGGAAAGCTACTATTACTACTACTAAGACCTCTAGGACTACTAGGGAATCCTCTATTATTATTAAGACTGTTACCTATACTAAAACCCGTACTCGATCCTCTAGGGCTACTACTACTAAGACCGCCGCTTATACCGAAACTATTAATACCCGATCCTTTAAGGCCGCTATCGTTAAGACCGCCGCCTATATTACTGGAGCCGAAGCCGGTTCCCTTATTCGATCCTCTAAGGCCGCTACCGCTACCGCTAGGACCGCCGCCTATACTGCCGAAGCCGGTACCCTAAGCGTTAGAATTACTAATACCCTAATCCCTAGGGACTTCTTCTATATCGTCTTCAACTATAGCCTTAAATTTGCCTTTCTCTTAGGTAATAGATTTAATTATATTAACCAAATTATTATTAATAATAATTTTATCCTTTTTAACAAAATAAAAATTAATTTAGAAGTTTTTAATCTCCTCCTAAGCTTTAACGAACTCTTCGCTCGTAATCTTATTTATAATATAAAGGGAAATACTATCCTTCCGAACTTCTTCAGCTATTATATTAACTATATTTAATAAATTAAAGATATTTTAATAATCCTCCTCCTTCTCTTCGATTAATTTAGCGATATTACTATCCTAATTAATCTTCTCCTTCTCGAAAGTAATAATTTTATACTATAAAGAGGTATTATCCCTAACGATTTAATTATACTAAATCTATAAAATCCGGAACTATTTTATAAATTATTTCTTAATACTTTTAAACTATTAAATACGCGCTAATTACTACGCTTCCACCTCCTCAACCTTTATTACAAGCATTACTGCCCTGTTCCTATATATAGGTACATATACACATGTGCTACATTGGTGCAGCCAGCTGAATGCAGCTGTTTAGCTACAATACATTCAGCGGTCTAGGCACAAACCGCTATTATATAACATAGTAATTCTAGGTAGGTCTATACCTATAGACCTACTACCCTATACCCTATATAATTCTCGTATACATATAAACTTCTCTTCCTATTCCTCGTATAATAATTAAAATTTTACTTTAGTACTTGCTCGCGCCCTATAATACTTTATTATATTTAACCTTCGCGTTAAAGCGCAACGAGTAATTTTAATTTAACTAAGCTTAGTAAGAGCTATCGTAATAACTTAATCTTCGCGATTTTACTTTTCGGCGAATCGTATAATCGCTAATTTTAAATTAAGGACTCCTAACAATATTAGTATCGACCTAAATAAATATTTAGAATAACGAGGGCGTAATTATCGTAGAGTGCAATACAGTAAATATTCTATTTATTATTTTATTTATTAATTAATTGTTAATTAATTATTTCGATCGTATAAATAAAATATTTAGTAATTAACCCCCTATTCCCGGTAACGGTCAAATCGACTTCGCTACAATCTTTCCTTTATTATTTAAAGGCTTCCACTTATTACTAGTAATTTACGGCAATAACCCTAATATAAGCCTTTTAGTCTTACCTAATTTTACAAAGAATATACGTAACTATAAGGAGGTTATAAAGCTTCTTTACTACTTTAATAAAAAGATCGACCTTTTCGATAAGAATATTATAACCGAATAGGAAAAATTCGCCGAATTCGAACGCAAAGCCTAAGCTTACATTAAAAAGGTTAAAGAGGTAGAGGCGTAATAATTAGCGCGTATCTAATAATTTAAAGGTATTAAAAAATAATTTGTAGAATAGTTCCGGATTCTATAGACTTAATATAATTAAATCGTTAGGAATAATACCTCTCTATAATATAAGATCGCTACCTTCGAAAAGGAGAAGACTAACTAGGATAATAATATCGTTAAATTAATTAGGGAGAAGGAAGAGGATTATTAAAATATCCTTAATCTACTAAATACAACTAACGTAACGGCTGAGGAGGCTCGGAAAGATAATACCTCCCTTCGTATTATAAATAAAATTACGAGCGAGGAGTTTGCTAAGGCCTAGGAAGAGATTAAAAACTTCTAAATTAACCTTTATTTCGCTAAAGAAAATAAAATTATTACTAATAATAACTTAACTAATATAATTAAATCTATTACTTAAGAGAAAGGTAAATTCAAGGCTACGGTCGAAGATAATATGGAGGAGGTCCCTAAAGATTAGGGTATTAGTAGTTCTAACGTTTAAAATACCGGCTTCGACGGTATAAGCAGCGGTCCTAGCAATAACGGCCCTAGAGGATTAGGTAAGGGAACTAGCTTCGGCTCTAATAATATAAACGGCGGTCCTAATAATAGCGGCTCTAAAGGATCGGGTATTAATAGTTTCGGTATAAGTAGTAGTCCTAGCGGTAGCGGCCTTAAAGGATCGGGTATAAGTATTTTCAGCATAAATAGCGGTTTTAGGGGTAATAGAGGTTTCCCCAGCGGACCTAGAAGTCCCGGTAGTAATAATAGTAACGGCTTTCCCGGTAGTAATAGAAGCGGCTTCCTTAGTAGTAATAGAAGCGGTAGTAATTTTCCCCCCACTCTTCTTCCCCCCCTTCCCTCCCCTCCCTTTATAAACCCGATTCTTATTCCCTAGGGTAGTAACTATTATTACGACCTAATAAAGGACCCGGAATACTTTATAAGCGAAGAAACTAATATTATTAAACGTTATAATACTTTTATCATTTAATTTACTAATATCCGTACTAAATAGATAATAGACGTCTACACCTTCCCCGACGAGAGGACTAAATTCCTATATACTATATTTTACTTAAGTGGCGAAGCTAAGATTATTATTATTAAATACTTACAAAAGATTTTAAATAACCCGCTTTATTTAGCGGTTTAAACCTAAAAAATAGGTTAGGAGCTCCTCGACTATTTAAACGACCGTTTTAAATAAAGTAATATTATTATAATAGTAGAGAGGGCCCTAATATAATTTAAATAAACCGGCAAATTCGCTAACTTCGACGACTTCGAAGCCTAATTTACAATATTAGCCGACCGTTACAACTATAATATAATTACTAAAATACGTCTACTAAAGTAAAAAGTATTTAAAGATTTAAATAGGGCCTTATTTTACTAACTAATCTAACCCGGCCGTAATAAATAGGTTAAATAGGTTATACTTTACCGCAATCTAGCCAAATCCTTAGAAGACGCCGCTTTCTATAATAATAGTAACTAGGGTACTACTAATAACGGCAACGGCGGTAATAATAAGTAGAAGGACCCCGACGCTATAAAGATTGACCGTATTAAACTTAAGGAAATCTATAAGGACGTTCTATAGGAGCGCTATAATAAGGGTAATTATATAAATTATAGTTAGAGCAGTTATATAGCCCGCCAATATACTAATAATACCTATTTCGGCAGTAGAAGTAAATAAACCGGCAATAAGGGTAAGAGTTTAAATATTACTATAAATAAGAAGGCCGCCGCCCTAATTACTAATTATACTATAGCGGAAATAGCCGCCCTAGTTATAATTCCGGCTATATTAACCGCTCCGGCCGCCCCGGCCGCCCTAACCTAATAGGGAAATAACGAACCCTAAACCTAAATTATAATCGGGGGTATTTAAATAGGATATAAAGAAGGATAAAAACGAAGGGATTAGTTATTAATAAATTAAATATTCGATAAACTCTTACCTATTGGGGTAACGAGCGATTAGATTTAGGTAGCTTAGAACTTTATAAATAAAATACAATCCTTCTATCTATATACCTTTAATATCCCTAACGCAATAATAAAGTAAAATATATATTACTAATCGACTCTAACTATTCCAATAAAACCTTTATCGACCGTTCTTTTACTAAAAAAATATACTTAGAATTCAAACGCTTAGAAAGAGCAAGGCCGTTATATCTAATAGACGGCGGGTTTAAAGAATAAGTAAAATAATATATTAAAATTATAATATATATTAGGGAATATAAAGAAATTATTAAATTCTTCGTAGCCGACTTAGTAGTAAAATACCCAATTATCCTAGGGTAGCCTTAACTATAGCTCTACAACCCAAACATCGATTAGGTATTTAATAAAATTATTTAAAATATAGCGTACGTAGGTACTTATATTAATTAACCCTTAATAACCGCCGCTATAGAAATCCCTAAGCCTATAACCGTACTTAAATTAATAGTAAAACTAGATTTAGACCTAAATATAAACTCAAACTCGGATATAAATATAGAATCGGACCCCGACGAAGAACGGGAAGCTAGGAGAACGCGGAAAGCCCTAAAAAGGTAATAAACTATTAACAATAAGAAGCTAATTAAAAAGGAATTATAGGTATCGATCTATACTACGAACGCTCCTAAGGGCAATTAAATTATAATAATAGAAATATATTTATAATTAGCCGCGGCGGGCGATTTCGAAGAATTATTCGGCCTAAATAAAAAGCTTAGTAAAATTAAAGTAATAGTAGAGGTTAAAGGAAGTTATAGAATATAGTCTATAGCGAGATTAGAGCGAATTAAATATACTTACTTCTACGAATTTAATTTACTAATAAAAATAAGTCTACTTAATTTAAAAGATTTTAAATTAATTAACGCCTATACTTTTATATTTATATTTAAAATAAAAAGTATCTATATTAATTTAATTAATTAGGCAGAACTTTAAGAAGCCTAAAAAGACGATAAATTACGTATCTCGATACTAGCACTATTTGAAGACGCTTGGCGGGATATTATATAAGGACGTAGAGAGCCGTATAAATAATACTTTAAAAATAAGGAAATCTACGAATTTATTAATATTTATAAGGCCGAGGCGGTAGGAGAATGGATCTCAGCTATATCTTTCCGGCTAAACGAATTAACTAAGGACTTTATAAACCGGGTCTATAGTTTCGGCGACGGGATTCCAACCCCCGAATCGGAAGTTACTCTAATTCTTAAATTAGAAACCCTAGGACCCTATTAACCGATACTACTAACTAAAATTAATAAGATTTATAATATTATAGAAGAAGATATGCAAAAGTTTATAGAAAAGTTAATAAAGCTAAAGTATATTCCGGAGGAGATTAAAGCCAGGTTCCTAAACGAGTATAAGGACTTTTTAAAGGTAATTAATCCTATAGACGCCGACGTAATATTAAAATATAAGTCTTATAACTATAAAATCGAATTAAAATTAGGGATTAAAAAAGTATTACTATATTCGAAAGCTAAACCTATATTACTATAAGAATTTAAGGTTATTAAGTAATAATTTAACGATAATTTAGCTAAGGGATTTATTCGACCCTCAACGTCCGACGTAGCCTCCCCAATACTATTAATACGTAAGCTAGGCGGCGGCGTAAGAATCTACGTCGATTATAAAGGTATTAACAATATTTTATTAAAGAATAAATATCCCTTACCGCTAATTAAAGAAATACTAAACGCTATTTACAAGGCTAAGTAGTTTACGAAGGTAGATATTATTACGGTATTTAATAGACTACGTATAGCAGAAGGCCACGAATAGTTAACGGCTTTTATTATAAGGTTTAGCTTCTACGAATTATTAGTATACCTATTCAGGTTGTTAAGAGCCCCAACGTCCTTCCAAAACTTTATTAATAATATTCTATATAATATTCTAAATATTTACACTACGGCCTACTTCGACGATATTTTAATTTTCTTTAAAATTTATAAAGAGTACGTTAAATATATTAAAGAGGTACTATAACGGTTAATAGACGCAAGCCTATAAATTAATATCAATAAGTACGAATTCTATACTTAACGTACGAAGTATTTAGGCTTAATTATTATACTAAGCGGTATTAAAATAAACCCTAAGAAAGTAAACGTAGTTACCGAATAGGAGGCTCCTATAAATAAGCGTTAATTATAACGTTTCTTAAACTTTATTAACTTCTATAGACGGTTTATAATAAATTTTTCGGCTATAGGTAAACCTCTATATAAATTAACGAAGAAGATTATAAATTGGTATTAGGATAAAGAATATAATAATACGTTCGAAGTATTAAAGACGGTATTTATAATAGCGTTAATATTAAAGATTTATAATTAAAAGAAACCTATAGTAGTAGAGGTCGATATTTCGGACTAGTTTATAGGAGGTACCCTATCCTAGATATATAACGGGGAATTATACCCGGTAATTTACTTTTTAATAAAGTATTTTATAATCGAATATAATTACGATATTTATAATAAGGAATTATTGGCCGTTATTAAAGCGCTAGAAGAATAGAGGCCTAAGTTAGAGGATACTATATAACCTTTCGAAATTATTATAAATTATAAGAATTTAAAGACCTTCGGCACTACGAAGAAACTTACCCCTAGGTATATAAAATAGTCGGAATTCTTATCCAAATTCAATTTTATAATTAAATACAAACCGGGCTTAACTAATATAAGACCGGACGCTTTAAATAAGAAACTAGAATACGTCCCTAGGGATACAAAGGACGACCGGTTATAAACTAAGAAGAAGCCTCTTATCGACCCTAACCACTTTAACCGGGAATCGTTCGGCGACCTAATAAATACGGATAACAATAACTTTATAATAAACGCTATAGCAAAGGACGGTATACCCTTCGTAATCTATACCCTCGAAAATAGTATTAAAAAAGAGGACGATAAGTTAGGTATTTATATAAATAACTTAGTAGACCTAACTTATACTAATTCCCCTATAATAATAAACATTTATAAAGCCATTAGGACGGGCACCCATTAGCCCAAATATATAAAAAAGATTATACATATCCCCTTTACCGAATATTATATAGTTAACAATAAAGTAATATTCAAAGATAGGCTAATAATCCCTCCCGACGACGAAAAGGTACAATTAGACTTAATCTATCGTATTTATTCCTTAATATAAGGCGGCTACCTAAATAGAGACAAAATTGTAGCGTTAATATATAAATACTAATAGCCAAATATAATTACGGCTATAAATACGTATTATAGAATATATATTCCGTATAGCAAAATAAAGGCTACGAGAATATTATAAACTAGCTTCCTAAAGTAATTGCCTATCCTATACGCCTTATAAAGGAATATTTCGATAGATTACGTTACGCCGTTCCCTAAATTATAACGGGCGGGTAGAAGCGTAAAATATTAATATATACTAGTTATAGTAAATCAATTAATTAAAATACGATATTTTATTCCGATAGAGGGTTTAATTACGAAGGAGTTTATTAAAAAATTTATTAATCGTATTTATACCCTCTATAGCTTACTAGATACAATCGTTTCCGATAGAAGTATATAGTTCGTATCCGCTTTTTAAAAATACTTATTATAACGGTTAGGAATCAAATTAAAATTCGCTACGCCGTACTATAAGGAGACGAATAATTAAATTAAACGGATTAATACTAAAATAGAGTAATACCTACATATATTTATTAATTAAATTTAAAATAATTAGGTAGATTAATTACCTTTGGCTAAGTTTTAGGGGAATAATTTAAAGTCCGTATCTATTAATATTACCCCGTTCTTTACTAATTATAATTTCTACCCCCGGATAAGTACAGAGCCGTCTATTCCAACACCCCTAAATACTATAGAAGTATAGAAAAAGTAAATATTCGGGGCTAACCAACTAATTAACTATTTTAAAAAAGTTTAAAACTTCGTAAAGGCTTCGGCGAAATAAGCTTAAGAATAATACGAGGCGGCAATTAATATATACCGTATAAATACCCCTAAATATAGAGTAAGCGACGAGGTAATACTTAATATAGCGAACTATATTACTAGGCGACTATACGTTAAATTAGCACTACAATTTAAAGGGCCCTTTTATATTATAAAGGCTAATTCGTATATAATAGAACTAATTTTACTATAGAATATAAAGGTTATTTACGTCGTTAATATATCCCGTATTAAACCTTATATCGAAGGCCTTCCGGGCTAAAAAGAATTAATAACGGATATTAAGGTAAATAAAAGTATAATTATTACTAAGATAGATAATTTCGAGGAGGATAAGCGCTAGGAGTTCTAAGAGTTATTAAATTATTAGAAGATCGAAGGTACTTAGAATTATTTAGTAAAATAGATTTATTACCCGCCTAATTAGTAACCCGCTAATAACTTAGACGGCTATTAAGAATTAGTCTAGCAACTTTATAATAAATACTTAGAACTTAATCCTCTATACCCAAATTTTAAAAAAGGGTAGAAAGTATAGCGAAAAATAAAAATAATACCAAAGGATAAGGACGAAGCCCCGTCTCTAATCCCCGCTACAACAACTCCAATAATAAATAACCGATAAATTCGACGAAGCGCAAAACTAAATAATAAGTAAAAAAATTAATAAAAAAAAGAATTTAGGACTTACAAAGTACGCCTTACTTAAAATTTCTAGAGTACAAAGCATCCTAAACCTATTCCGAAGGATAGCCCATTTTAATTACGCTTTAATCTCTTACCCTATTATTACTATAGGATTTTTATAAGTAGGTTCCCCCGAACAGTTACCCTAAACGGATAAAATTAGAGAATTAAAATTAGTATAGTCTTTAAGATTAGAAAGCTAAAATTAATATAAAAACGGCAATTATAAATAGAATTCGAATAAAGGGTCTCTACGCTATCTATACTAATAATAATTACGTACGTCTACGTAAACTACTATACTACAAACGTCTTTATAATACCTTTTATAGGGCTAGTAATAGTAGAGGAGGGAAATATTAATTATAAAGACGATTAGAACGCTATTTAGGATTATTTAGGATAATAATGCGGATAGAGGGAAGTTTCGAAAAAGGGGTATATTTAGCGATATTTTAGCTAGTATTTGGCTCTTAAATAAGAATTTAAGCGCTAAGTAGCCTCCTATCTTAGTATACAAGTCCGTAGCCCCTAATTAGGCGCACCCGCAAGAAGGTTAAAGGAGGCCTACTTTAGTAATAACGATAGTAATAATAATATAAAATAGCGTTTTTCGGCCGCGGGGGCCTTATTTTGAAAGGGGGTAATATTATAGGTATTATTGCCCTATTCTTATATATAGGTATATATATATATATACTATATTAATGTAGCTAATTGAGTATAACTATTTAGTTGCAACATATTCAGCGGTCTAGGCACAGACCGCTATTATATAATATAGTAGCTCTAAGTAGGTCCATGCCTATGGATTTRCTACCCTATGCCCTATATAGTTCTCGTACGCGCACAAGCTTCTCTTCCTATTCCTCGTATAATAATTAAAGTCTTACCTTAGTGCTTGCTCGCGCCCCGTAACAACCTTCTTAACGTAGGCTTAAGCCTCGCATTCGAATTCGGCGAATTTTTCCTACTCAATTATAATATTCTTATCGAAAAGGTCAATCTTCTTATTAAAATAATAAAAAAACTTCATAACCTCCTCATAGCTACGCACATTCTTTGCGAAATTAGGTAAAACTAAAAGGCCTATACTAAAATTATTATTACAAATTGCTAACAACAAATAAAAGCCTTCAAATAATAAAGGAAAGACTATAACGAAGTCGACTTAACCGTTACCGGGAATAGGGGGTTAATTACTAGATATTTTATCTACGCGATTAAAATAATTAATTAACAACTAGTTAATAAATAAAATAATAAATAAGATATTTACCGTATCGCACTCTATAATAATTATACCCTTATTATTCTAAATACTTATTTAGGTCGATACTAATATCGCTAGGAATCTTTAACTTAAAAATAGCGATTATACAATTCGCCGAAAAGTAAAATCGCGAAGACTAAATTATTACGATAGCTCCTACTAAGTTTAATCAAACCGAAATTACTTATTACACTTTAACGCGAAGGTTAAGTATAATAAAATATTACGGGGCGCGAGCAAGTACTAAAGTAAGACTTTAATTATTATATAAGGAACAGGAAGAGAATCCTATACATACACGAGAACTATATAGGGCATAGGGTAATAGGTCTATAAGCATAGACCTAGAGCCACCATATCACATAATAGCAATCTATGCCCAGACTGCTGAATATACTATAGCCAGACAGCTACACCCAGCTGGCTGCACTAATACAACATATATACATGTGCACCTATATATAGGAATAGGGTAGTAATACCTATGACACCGTGGCTATATCCGTATAGCCCCTATTAAAACCTTATATTTATAGTAAAGCCGCTTCTTAGTTAGACTTTTCCTTCTTTATAGAACTTTAATTAAGCTATACGATTAATACCTATATTAATTATATTATCCCCGTTATATTAAGTTCTATTAATAATAGACCCGATAGATTTAGGCGAATAATAGCCCGTTCAAACGATAGAAGCCGAATTAGCTACTATAGAAGCCGAATTCTTTATAGCGACGGCGACGTTTACAGCTATAGAAAGAAAGTAAATTACATAATAGGCGGCGTAGTAAATTAAATAATAATAGAGAGAAAGAGAGGTATTTACTATAAACTTTTTTATTAGTAATATATTTACTTAAATAGTTAGAATAGTATTTAATATTGCGCTTACTACTTAAAATTAATAAAATTATACTAACCCTCCGATAATTACTATTGCCCTAAACGCTATAAACAATATTATAAAAAAAGCCGCCCCGAATATATTATATAATTCTAAGCGTAAAAATATTCGCTAGCCCAAATAGGACGGAATAACCTTAATATTCTCCCTATTCCTTATTTAGTTACGCCTTATATACGAAGAAGAGAGAATTATAGGAATTATTATTAGTAATAGATTAAAATAACTAATACTTTTAAATACCCTCCCCGCCGATAAAATAATTAAGGTAGAAACCTTCTAGCGCTACAGTAGTATTAACGCTACTTATAAGCCCGATAATTTCTTTAATTACTTTAAATTAATTTTCGGTAACGAGAATAAGAAGTAATTCGCCCTAATTCGCCTATATTCTATTCGTTTGCGAGAGAATTAATCCCTATTAAATTAGCTCTTTATATTTAAAAAGAATTTTACTAAAATTAGAAGTCTTATTTAGGAAGATAATTCTAAATTGGCCTAATTAAATACCTCTATATTTAACGCTCTCTACGACTAATTAATTACAATTTATATACTTAAAATTTACGACTTTTATATCGAATAGTTAAAGGATATTATTTAGAAGTTTAAGGCTAGTAAAGCTTTTTATAAGTTAAGTAATAGTTATAAAAATTATAATAGTCGCCGTTAGAATTCTATCCCTAAATACGATTTTACTTCCGACCCCTACCCTAAAAATATAAATAGTAATATTATAATAAGTACTACTAAGATTAAGGGTAATTTAAGTAATAAGGATACTAAGCATATTAAATAAATTTTTATAAAAGAAAGAGATAAGCGCCGCGCTTCTAATTTCTATCTTCGTTATAAGGCTAGTAGGTATATAATTAACGGCTATATTTATTAGCCGGCGGAACGTCCTTCCTCGGTAGGTATTAAATCTATTAAGATTAAGCCTAAGGTCGAACTTATATTAAAAAATAGTAATAGTAAATATTCTTCTTTTAATAAATTGGGAAAAGAGTAATTCCATTATATAATTGAATAAAGGAGCGCTCTATAGTATTAAATAAGGAAGTAGGAGTAGATAATTTCCCGGGACCTATAGAGATAGATATTATTAAAATATTTATTACTATTAATAATAAAGATCGTTTCTATACCTTCGTTAATAAAGGTTACTAATATTATATTATAATTAGTAAAAGTATTATTAAAAAGTTGAAGATCCTTATTATACTTATCCCTAAGAGAAAAGTACGAAGGGCCTCTATTAATATAGAAGGGGCGGAGATTAAAGGGATTATTTATTTTAGGGTAGATATTTACGGGTACGAATCTATTATTTACGCTTATATAGTCCCTAAATTAGAATTTCCTATTATTTTAGGAAAATTATAATTAATTACTATAAAAGCCTACTTTATCCCTTATAAATATAGATTTTAATACGGTATAGCTAGTTATTAGATCCTATATTTAAGATATTCCCCTAAGAGTTCGTCCCTAAAAGTTAAGGAGATTAAGGAAGTAATTTATTATTTAGTAACTACCTTTATAACTATAATAAATAAGATTAGGAAAAAAAGCGGCCGGTAAACCGCGGAATTTATAATATTTATAATAAGCCTGCGAGATATCGAGAAAGTATTTAAACTTAAAATCGATATAATAAACGAAGAATTATAAGAAAGAATCCCCGTAGAATTATATAATTATTTATTCGTTTAGAAATAATTAGAAGCCGATAAGGTTAATCCTAACCGTCTAAGCGTAGACTATAAAATTAAGATTAAGAAAGACGAAAACAGTAAAGAAATGCCTCTCTTATATAATTACCTTTATAATATATTATAAAAGGAATTTTTAATACTAAAAAAGATATTTAGAGACTTTTTCGATAAGGGTTTTATTCGTATTAATAATTTAATAGCCGTTATATTAATTCTCTTCGTTAGAAAGCCGGGTAGAGGTCTTCGCTTCTATTATAATTATTATATTTTTAATACTATTACTAAAGTTAATTATTATTTATTACCTTTAATTAAAGAAACGTTTAGGGTTATCGCTAAAATTAAATAGCTTACTAAGATAGATGTCGTATAAGCGTTCTATAAGATTCGTATAGTAGAAGGAGAGGAGGGGAAGATAGTATTTCGATATCGATTTAATTTATTCGAATAGATAATTATACCCTTCGGGTTATTAGGAGTACCAGCGATATTTTAATAGTATATTAATAGTATTTTAGGGAATTACTTTAATAATTTTACCTTAATATATATAAACGATATATTAATTTTCTTATTAGGCTTTAAAGTAAATTATTTAAAGAAAGTATATAAGGTCGTTAAATATATAGTAATTATAAGCCTTTACTTAGACTTTAAGAAGTACGAGTTCGTTATTAAGAGCGTTAAATATTTAAGTTTTATTATTATTATAAATATTAGTATTTAAGCGGACCCGGAGAAAATTAAAGTAATTATCGAATAGGAGGTACCGACGTCCTAGAAAGGAGTAAAGAGCTTTCTTAAATTTATTAATTATTACCGGATATTTATTAAAGATTTTTCTTCTATAGTAGGATTGTTAATAGCCTTTATAAGTAAGGGGGTACCCTTTAAGTAAATTAAATAGTACGATACCGCCTTTAAGAARTTTAAAGAATTATTTAYMRAAGCCCYTATTTTTATTTARTARGATCCYAACYTATTTATTTTCCTCAAATTAAATTATAATAATTATAATTTTAGTAGTATTTTTATTTAAGAAAAAAATAAGTAGAAGACGGCGATTACTTACTATTTTTAAAAGTTTACTTTAGTTGAACGCAATTATTCTATTTATAATAAGGAGATATTTATAATTATTAAATATTTAGAAGAATAATTTATTAAATTTAAAAATTATAAAAAGTTCATTATTATTACCGATTACTATAATCTTAAATATTTTATAGAGAGGTAGAAGTTTTCTAAATAGTAGGCGTACTAAGCCGAATTTCTATTCCGGTTTAATTTTGAAATTGTTTACCGTTTAAGGAAGTTTATTATAGTCCTTAATACTTTATTTCGTTAGGATTAGGATTACCTAAACGAAGAGGACGCAAAGGCTTGGGAAATATAATTAATCCCCTAATCCGCCCTTAAAAATTATATTTATATAGTCGCCTCCTCCGTTTTAGTAGGAAAAAGTATAAAAGTATTTAAAAATTTAAATTTATAGTAATTTTACAAAAAAGTCTCTTAAAAGGATAAAATTTACTAAATAGTCCGCTAAGCCGTTATTAATAAAGATAAGACCCTTTTAGCTTCTACATAAGGTTTAAAAATATAATTCGGCGAATATATTATTAATAAACTTAATAGGTTATATTATAAAAGGTATATCTAAATCTTAGGAACTTTTATTATTATAGAAGCTATAACCCTATATATATTTCTAAAAAATATTAAAAAGAATATTCTCCGTATTCGTATTATCTAAAAAATATACCATTTAAAGGCTCTTAATTACCTTAGAAGAAAAAGTACAATCTACGCTATAAATAGAGACTTTTATTAACTATTTATAAATATATATATCCGTCGGTTCCTTACTAATTACAATATTTATAGTAAAATAAAGTATTAGAAAAATTAAAAGAAGGGGTTACTAAAGCCTATACCTATCCCCGACTAATTTAATAAAGATATTTAAATAGATTTTATTACTAATCTCCCCCTTATAAGAGGTTGTATTAACCTCTTTATTATTAAAAATAAGTTTAATAAATTAGTAATCTTCGAATTAATACTTATTATAGAGGTAGAAATAATAGTAGAAGCCTTCCTCAAATATTTCGTTCGGTACTATAATTAATTATATTTAATCGTTAATAATAGAAGTACTAATTAGACTAATTAATTTTGGAAGTATTTTTATAATTTATTAAGTATTAATTAATTTTTAAATACTACTTTTTACTTTTAAATTAACAGTAGCTCCGAGAGAATAAATTAGGAGGTATAAGTATTTTTGAAAGTTTTTATTAATTATACCTAAAATAATTGGGACTATTAATACTTAATAATATAATTAGCGATTAATAGTAGGATTAATACTACTATTAGTATATTTCCGTTCTTCGCTACCTATAACTATTACTTGTAATCCTTAATAGCTTTAATAATTCCCCTAGTAAAAATAGAGTTTAAAAACCCGTAGGCGAGAGCGAAGAACTTCGTTATAATCTTATAATAAATTATAGATTTTTATTAAATTATGATAATAATTTTTATTTAAGAGTAGGAGTATTTCGCTAACTATAAAAGGTAGTCTGTAAAAATCTTTAAAATAGGAGATAAGGTTTGGTTAAACCTTAAGAATTTTATAATTATACGCCCTAAAAAGAAGTTCGATTAAGTCTACGCTAAATATATAATATTTAAAGTTCTTAGCCCCTTTATAGTAGAGTTTTTCGACTTTTCGTCTAGAATATTTAATAAGTTTTATATAAATTTATTACGAAGAATTCGCGATAATCCCCTACTAGGGTAGGTTACTACCGATTCTTAACCGCCGGCTATTATAATAGATAGGGAGAAAGAGTATTTAATAAATAAAATCCTTTATATTAAAACGTAAAAGGGTTGTAGGATAATTTTAGTTAATTAAATTAATTAGGCGAAATAGTCTTAGGAGCCGTTAAAAGAATTTACGAATATTAAAATTTTAAAATATTTTAAAGTAAAATATAGCTTAATAAATACGAATAATAGATTAATCGAATACTATATTATAAAATATATAAAGTAATAATATTAATAGCGAAGATAAAAGAGGGGAGGGACGATATTAATTCTAAACTTTAAAATTATATCTTCAGGAATTTATAATAACGGTAATTACTAACTTCCAACATATTTAATTTCTTCTATACTTTATTTATTTAAATAACAAATATATTAACGACGTTAGCGAGAGCGGGAGGGATAAGGGTATTAGGGGCAACCGGGGTCGGAGGAGTAGCGGCGGCGTTGTGAAGGACTAGTAGAATATTAATATACTCTTTATTAATTTTACTATTAATTAAAGCTCTAATTTAAAAAAAAATAGTAGGAAAGATTTACGGTATAATAGAATTATTTTTAAATAATTCGGCGGCCTTATACTAAATAGCTATAATTCTATATACCTTTTCGTACGCTTTCTTCTTATCCCTAAGCGCTACTACTATTTAAATATTAGTAAGCCGTTTAATAAAAAGGGAGGCGTGGTCGTAGCGTTTACTATTGTTGTAGTAAAATATATAAGTTTTATTATTTAATTTAATATAGTATTCGCGGAGGCTATTAAAGTATGTAATATAGTCGATTTCGGAAAGTTTATACTCGTTTTAGAAAATAATATAAATTAGCGACGATTTTTTAAAGTAAGCGTAACGGAAAAGATTTACTAAAGTATATATCTTCTTAATAAAATATTTAAGAGTATCGGCCGGCCTTTAGTAGGCGGCGGCGGCGATAAATTAAAGAGGGGGCTATTAGTAAGTAATATTATAGGCCTTTTCGGCCGGAATAAGAGAGTAAAGACCGGAGCGGGCATTAGACCGGACCGATTTAAAACTGGAGGGGGAAAGTTCGGAGGTCGATAAATAAAATATTTATTTATATTAGGAAGGGTAAGTAATAGGAATAGGAAGGGAAGACGGTTAATAGTAATATTTATTTTAGTATTAAGTAATAGTTAGAGAAGAAAGGAAGAAGAGAAAAAGAAAAAGGTAGGAGGAGGAGAAGTATTTATAGATGAATTAAGAGGAGCGACTATATAGGGCGCGAATATACGCTACTACTTATTTATTTATTGCTTAGCGCTATTATTTATTTATAAATAGGATAGAAGGTACGAACGTATAGAGGGGTAGGAGGAGGAGTAAGAAGGGGAAGGAGGGGGGTAATATTATAGGGCTAAGGCCCGGGTTGTAGCGCGCTAGTTCTTACAATTAGCGTTGTTAGTAGCGCTGTGGTTATATCCGTGCAGCCCTTATTAAAATTTCGTATTTGCGGTGGAGCCGCCTCTTAGTTAGACTTTTCCTTCTTTATAGAACTTTAATTAAGCTATACGACTAGCACCTGTATTAACCGTGCTGTCCCCGTTATAGCTTATATAAAATTTATTATAATATACTAACTTATATAATTCTATATTATATAATTGAATATAAATAAATAAATAATTGAAAATTAAGAAGAAAAGAAGGAGAGGTTAAAAGTTAAACTTTAAAATATACCTTTATATAAAATTAATTTAAATTCTATTAAATTCTACTACGTCCTTTATTTAATTTAATAATATATATAAATATATATAATACTAAATTGGGTCGATTTTATAATATAAGCGTTATAATTATTAGGGTTATAATTGGGCTCCCTAACCTAATCGTGCCCGCGGCAGGCACCTTGCCTACCGGGCTAGTATTAATTATATACGCGGGTCGCGCAAGCGATTATAAGTTAGTAACCTATTAATTTAGAGCAAAAACCACACTACGAAGAAAAGATAATAACCCTACAAGACTTAAAGGAAGAACTTTAGAGCTTAAAGGAGTAAATTAAATCGTTTGTAGAGAGCTGTAATATCTATAACAAAATTAGATTTAAAAGCCTAAATAATTACTATAAATACCTAGGGAGGAGATTAGAAATAATACCGAAGTATTACTTCTAACCTTAGAATTCCTAAAACTTTAAAAGGGGAAAGGGGAATAAATTTGGAAGTTAGAATTCTTAAGTTAGGGGAGGAGATTTATAAAGTAAGAACGGACTTAGCGAGGAATAGATTTAGAGAATATAAATTTAAATATATTCGTAAGGAGTAATATTTAATTTAAATTTTCTATCCCCCTCCTTTAAACGAAAAAAGAATCTCTACCCTTTTATTTCTAAATTAATAATATTCTTCGACCTATTATAATTAGGAGTTAATCTCCTCCTATTGTTTAAACTTCCCTTCTTATAATAATTTTCAAAATAAAATACTAAGGAAAAACAAGAAAAAATTCCCCAAATTAAACTTCCCTTTAAATCTACCATAGGTCCTCCTAGTAAATTCACTAAATAAATAAAATGAAATTATTATTCTTAATACTAAGATTTATACTAATACAAAAGAAAAAGAAAAAGAATAATAATAATTCCTAAATAAATAATCAAACGACCGATAAAGGGGTAGAAATTTGTACCCTCTACTTTTATTTCTTCCTAATAGTACTAGCCCTCTTAACCGCTTCCTTCGTAAAATATATTATATTTTTCGCCTCCTTTTCTCTAACTTTACGCTCGTTAATTTCGTTTTTAAGGATAGAATAAATCAAAGGTCGCTCTTCGTCAAACGTTATTTAAATCTATACTATATTAATTTCTAATAGCAAAAGGACTAGCTATTAAATTAGCGGCCCCAAAATTAATATATATTAATAATTAATAATTATTACTTCCTAATTTCTAACCAAATTATAAATACTAAAGAGCGGATTTACCTTACAACGTTCTAATAAGATAAAATAATTAATTAAAAAACGCTCCTAATCCGTCAAATTTATAATATATTCGGCGTCCTTCTATTTTTTTATTTTCTTCTTAACTTTAAATTTCTTTAATAACTTTAATTAAATTATTAGTACGGGTTCGGGGCTAATCTACGCTTCGGGGGTACGTAATAATAATAAAAAAAAGTCGGGAACGTAATTATAATCTTCGAATACTCCTTTATTCTCGTTACTAATTTCGTTTGTAATTTTACCCTATATATATTCGAAGGGGGAAAAGAATATACGGATAGGAAGTCCGGATCCCTAATCGGGGAGGTCGCAAAAAGTAATTAAATTTAAATATAAGGCTATAACGCCTTTTCTATCCCTAAACTTAAGGCCGTTATATACCGGTCCTTTTAATTCGGCGTTAAATTTAATTTAATGTATAATTTTCTCTTCCTATTTTATAGCCTGGAATAAATTTATTTATTACTTTTCTATTATTAATTTTTTAATAGAGCTGGTTTATACTATCTTAATATAATTGTAAATTATATATATTTATTATCGGACTATTATTAATTCTAATTATTTAAAATCGTTGAACTATATTTATAGCGATTAATATCTATCTTCCTTCTAACGGACTAACTATAAATAAAGAGGTTCTCCTCTAACGGGGAATAAATCTGCCCGCTTAATTTTAATAAAGAAATACTATATAGCCTCTAATACTTAAAGATTATAAATCCAACCTATATATTATTTAATAAACTCTATCTTTAATTATATAATTTCGACTTTTATTCTTATTATATTAATATTGAAGTATTTAGAATATTATTCGGTAAAAATCTAATACGTAATATAGATCCGCTCTACCTTAAACTCTTTATAATAAAAATTATAATAATATTATATATATTTAAATTAATTGAAAATAACTAGCGAAAAATAGTCTTCGAAATAAATAAGTAGGTATTATTATTTAATAATATAAAGAAACGCGTTAATAATAGGCCCTACCGTTATAAAGTCCTAATCTCCCTCCTAAATTGTAAAAATTAAAGAAGGGACGTAAACCCTATCTCCGAACTTCCGCAATATTTAAATTAAATTAATACAAACTTCGAAGTAATTTAACTAGGATTCGGTATTAGCGGTATATTAAATATTAGCTATACCTAGCGTATAAATAAATTAATTTATCCTATCCGGTTAATTTATTATAGGTTAGTCCGAAGGTAGGAGTAGATCTACTTATAGTACAATATTATAAATAATAACGTCTATCTTTAATTAATAAGTAACCGTATATAGCGCTATATTACCTCCGTTTATACCCCTATTATTGTAATATTTTAAAAACCGCCAATCCTCTTTAGGGAATAGATTTCGAAGCATTTCCTATCGAAGCGGGTAAATTTCTCCTTTATTAATATTAATATCTTTTTAATTCTCTACTTCTAATATCTAATTAATTAGGAAATTATTAGTATTCTCGGCGTATTCTTTAAACTTACTATATACTTAGTTAGGAACGGAGAATTGTCCTAAATTTAATAATAGAGATAATTATTCTAAAATTATTAGGTCTTCTTATATAATATTTTTAATAATAAAGATCTCTTCCTCGGCCTAAAATTTCTCTTTAATTTTAAGCTTATTAATAGCGGGGGGTAAATTAATAACGGGATTTAAAGCCGGCGTTATTAGGAGTTAATCTCCTATAGTTAAAGATAGTAACTATTCTACCGGAATCTTCTTCTTATTAATAAATATTATAAAGTCCTTTTACTATAATAAATCTAATACCTCTATCTCCTCCTCTGTACTATTATATTTCTAATAATATATTAATACTTTCTAATTAATAATAATATTTTCGGCAGGTTCTTTTTCTATAGGATATTAAATAATATTGATAAGGTAGTATAATCTGGGTAAAATTACCCCCTTCCTAAACTCAATTTTATATTAAAAATAGTATTTTATTTTAATTTTAAATACAATCGGGTAATAAATAATATTATATAAATTTAATCTCTATTCGATCTTCCTATTAAAGGGCCTTTCAAACCCAAGCTTCTCTAGCCAAATATTTAAAGCTATAATACTAATCTATTATAAACGTAATAATTATCCTATAATAATCTTTTTACTTAAAGGGTTAGTAAAGTTTATTCTTAACTACAATATTTTATATAAAAAAGAGGAAAAAATTTATTTACGTAACAAAGAAATAATTAGGATAGGCGCAGATCTACTAATTACTAGAAAAAACGGAAGTTTACGTAAAATAGTAGTAATTATTAACATTTATTATTTAAATTTTTAAAAAAATTTTTATATAGGGTACTAAAGTTTACAAACGTGTTATACCGTAAATTTAAAAAGAAAAACCGTCTTAGTACTATTCTATAGTCGTTATCGGAATTCTAAATACTATTTAGGTACTAATCCGCCTAACTAATATTTTAAAGTCCGTTTATTTTTCTCTTAATAATACCTTCCCACTCCGTAACTCTATTTAAAACCTTCCTATCCTTATTATTTAAATAATATATATTTACTACTTCTACCGCCGTCGGTAATTATAAATATTAATTTTTTCTTATTATAATAAATCTACCCCTTATTATCTTTCTTCATTATATATCCTAACCTTTAATTTTCTCCTCCCAATAACTTTAATCTTTTCTCTTAATAAAATATAAATCTATACTTATTATATCTAATAATTCAATTCCTATTAATCCTATTTAAGAGGTTATCTAACGTAGTAATCTACCTATAAACGAATAAAGTACTAATACTTAATTTACTATTAATATAACGGAATTAACAATTCTTACGAAGAAATACTAATTAACTTTACTTATCGTAAGTCCGATTCCTATTTATCCTTTAAAAATAAATAATAATCCCTTTTATATTAATAAACGTACCGATAACAAATAATAAATCTTATCGAAGGTATATATTTACCTCTTTAACGTTCCCCCTCCTCGTAATACTTTTTAAAACATTTATTTTAATAATAACAACGAATCCTTCGCTAACTTAATATAAATCTTTACCCTTACTAAACCTATCGTTACCAATAAACTCTACCTAAAATAAATTTTCCCCAATAATAAAAAGAACTTTATCAAATTTATAAACAATTTTTACCTAGCGAATATTTACTAATTTATTTTAAGTAAGCATTTTAACTAATAGGACTTCGATACCCGACCCCTACGCCATATCTTTATCGAAAAAAAGGGTACTTAGCCTTAAAAGTATTATAACGCCTATATACGTACTAAAAAGGAGCGTATCCTTAATTTATTTATTTAAACCTTTAAATTACCGTATAAATCTACCCCTCCTTATTATTAATCTCTATTTCCTTTTTATTAATTTTTCTTCTCTTCTTAAAAATAAATATCTTTACTCTTATTACTTCGTAAAAGCGTAAAAGACTTATACTTTAATATTTATACCGCCCGCTAACAAATAGGAAATAATTCTTATTTAATCCCCCTTTATTAATTATATTTTAATACTAAGAAATATTAAGGGGGGGATTTATAGTAATTATACTTAGGATATTAAAAGGGTTAATAAATATACTTACTTAGTAACCTCCCTCGAAGAATTATAATTCTTAAATACTCGCAATTCGTTAACGAATAAATCCCTCGTATTATTAAATAATAACTATAACTATAACAGTAACGTTCTAATTATTAAAAGCGTTACCTAAAGCACTTAATTATATATTAATTAGCACATTCCTTTTTTAAAGAAACTATAAATTTACTATACAATATACAAATACTAATAACTTAATTTAAAGAGTAAAGGGTTCGCTTTTCGTAGGAATAAGCAACCCGAAAATTATAATAACGAAGGCAATTTCTAATAACTTACTACAAATTAACAAAGAAATAGTAGAAGGGATAATAACAAAGCGGTTATTCCCGAGAACGTTATTAATAAGGATAAAATAATAGTTAATTAATTCCTTAATAAAAGTAAAGTAAATAGTAATAAGGGTAATAAAACGTATAGAAATTAATAATAAGGGTAATATATTAGGGGAATCTATTATCCTATAATAGGTAAATAAATCTACTCCTCATAATATTAACGGATCTTTTCTTTCCGAACTATTAAAAAGTATAATATTTTTATAGTAATATACGAATAATTAGAGCTTTTTACCTTAAGGGAAGAAATCGCAAAAAATTTTCATTAATAAAATAAAATAAATAATAAAAAAACAATACTATAACAATAAACAATTAATCTTCCCTTCTTCCCTTCGTACTAATCTCCTCCTACCTATCCTTCAATATCTTATCTTCCCTTCGAAAGTAATTAGACTCCTAACGACTACTTTTACTAAATAAAAAAATATAAAACCCAAACAAAAATTAAAAAGAATTATTAAATAGAGGGTAAAAGGTATTAATATTTTAATTTTATAGCCCAAATCTACTCTTTACTTAAGAATATAATCCTTCGGGTCCAATTAAATTAAGACCGGTTTAAATCGGGAAATCTTTTATATTATAGAACTAATAGGGACTTCCCTTAGCTAATTACAGAATAAAATAAATAAATAATAAAAATATAAAATTTAAATAATATAGCGAAAAATATTAATAAAAATAAAAAATAAAAAGGAAATCGGTCGGTCGGTAATTATCGGTCGTCGCAATAAATTTATACGTCCCTCGCCAACTTTAGAAAATTATTTTAGCATTCTTATTACGGGTTTGGAAGCCCGTATATAAATTAACAATTCCCGGCCAATACTCCGGATCTATAACCCGCCCAATTACTACCGGTTCTACTACTACTATTATTCTATTAATAACTACCTAGCCTTATAATTCCTCCTCTTTATCCTCCGCTACTACTTCCTAAACTCCTAATAGCTTAGTATTTAATAAAGAAATTTCGAAGTAAAAAATACACCTTTTCTCTTCCATCCTCCGCTTTCGAATACTAAACCTTATTTCCCTCAATTCCCCGGCGGTACCCTATTCGAACTTCGCTACAAATTAAATTCGCAATTCATTTTATCGCCAATCTTCCTCAATTATAATTCCATCCTCAATCGGTTCGTAGTCTCCTTTACACCCTCTTTCCTCAAGAAAAATCTATTCCAATAGAAATTCGTCCGGGTTATCTATAATTAATATAACTCCATCCCTAACCACAAATTTTTTAATCCTTTAAAAACTAACTAACTTTAGAAATTATATTCTATTAAAAGTCTCTATATAATAAATATTCCCTAATATCCGAAAAATACAAAACGGACCTTACTATTAGTAATTCAATTTTTTAATCGAATTTATATTAATATAGCGGACACTATTATAAATTAATATTAAATCTCTAATTTTAATCTAATTATTTTAAAGCTTTATCTTCTATCGGTTATACTTATTTCTATAATTAACTATATATTCCTTTACTACTATAACTTTCTTAATTACCTAAACAAAATAATACTCAATATTATAATATATTTTAATTATTATAGAAATTAGCTCCTCCCTTATTATTTTCTCGCTATTATTCTACTAATTTACTACTCTCTAAGAAGGGAAATCAAATTCGATTAAAGTAATTGGGTTATAACTATAAGTAAATTAAAAAAGTATATATTTATAACTACCTCTAATTATAGTCCAGTCTATAAAAAGGACGAAAAGTAAGTATTTCTTCTATATAATACTTTTACTATCGTTTATTTTAATTAAAAAAATTACAATAATTATATAACTTTATTCATTTACCCTATTAATCCTAGAATTATAGGGAGCAATAATATATTTAAAAATTCCCAATTATTAAAATATATCCTTAAACTCTCCTTTAAACTTTAAACTACTATTAATCAAGACGGCGAACGAATATCCCCATCGAAGGAAAATAGACTTTAAAAAATTAATTACTAATTCTATTTTAATATTAAATAGGATAGCCGCTTTAATATACTTAGTAAAATTATTTCTAATTTTTACTAACAATATCCTCTTTCTAATAGTACCCGGTATAAATTAGATATTAAATATCCACCTTCCTATAAATTAAATATTTAAATAAATTTACCTATAGCTATCCTCGAACTATTTTAAATTAAACCTCTAATATTATAAATAAGAGTAGATTATTTCTTCGATTTAAATATATATACCCTTCTAATAATAGTATTTAATAATCCGCTAGTAAATCCCTTCCTTTCCGCAATACTTTACTTCATCGTAATAACGTACTAAAATTAGCTTACAATTTTAAAAACTATTAATAAACTTTTACAAAATTTGCGAAGGGTTAGTAAATAGTAATTAAAGGGTTCTTTTAAAAATAAAATACTTCGAAACATTATTATAAAATTAGCGGCGAATAATAAATCCCTTTAAATACCTAGGGACTTTATAAATTATTAAATAAAAGGTAATCTCTTAAGATTATTAAAACTAATCTCCTTTAAAAATTACTTCTAAAATATTTATTTAAATAACGAAGATAATATAAATCTATATATTAATAAAATCGTTAATATCCTCCTTATACTCCTTCTTATAGAAATTAAAAGGTCCTAAAGGTTTATAAGATAAGCTATTAGTAATAATATTCTTATTTCCTAAGATATATTTAACTTCAAAATTAAAAACTTTAATTTAAATAATCTACTTTATTAAAAGAACTCCGGGGATATTACTTACAATACTATTAAATTAATATATAAAGACTATTATATTTATTTTAATAATAAAGTAAACGCCGAATAAATATCGCTTCAACCGCTTTAACGTATAAAAGAAGCCTTAAAATTCTCTCTTAATAATATCGTAACGCTTCTCGACATTGGATTAAATCCTACTTTCGAAGTAATACGGATATTTTTTCTTATTAAGGCCGATCTATTCTAATATTATACCCTAACTTTCAAATAATATATTAATTATTAAATAAATTATTCCGTACCAATTATTATCGTATACTAATATAATAAGGATTAGGGCTATAATTACCAAATATTAAAGGTATTCTATAGCGAACTATTTATTTTCCCCCTAATTCTATTCTACTCCTTTCTTTATTAAAATATAGAAAGGGATTATAATAATACTAAAATTCTTAATCCAAATCCGGTAATAACTTATAATACTAAGGAAAGCTCTAACCTACTCTAACTCTTTACCCTTTTTCTTAAATTACCTTTTACAATAAATTTACTTATTAATTTTAACGACTTTTTCAGCAACTAATAATTTGCCGTCGGGAGAGCAAAAGTAACTAATAAAAATAACTTAATTTTAATACTACTAAAATTTAACGGCGGCGATTATTCCTCCTATTAACTCCACATTAAAAAGGATTTTATCGATATTTATAAAATACTCTAAAACATATCTCTTAATACTTTTAATACTAATTACCTCCCTATTATAATTAGTTTTAAAGCCCTTAATATAAATATTATTAAAATATAATTAATAAACATTAAGGATTAAATTATAAAATATATAAGTCATTACTCTTATAAATTAAGCAATAGAATTAATACCTCCTTAAAGTAAGGTAATTATCCGGAAGTGCCCCAATAATATTAAGAAAATTGTAAAATCTTTACTAATTTTATCGAGGGGGATCTAATCGTAGCCGGAAAATAGATTTAATAGTAAAATTATCTTATAACTTTTAAAACCTTTACTAAACTCTTTATAGCCTAGGGGCGGATTTATATTTTATAAAATTACCTTATTAATTTACTAAATATTATTAATTAAACGTAGACCTTTATCCTTTTTAATAATAAGGAATTAATTATTCTTATATACGGCGTAATTTTCCTTAAGGATTCCCTTCTTAACCCTATCTTTAAATAAATTATAAATCTTATTATAAAGAGCTTTAAGGATTAGAATAACTTTAATTTATTAAATAATATATAAAATAATACGGATTTCTTAAAGAGGGATTACCTTAATATTAAACTTTCTATACTCTATAAAATCCTAAGCGAAAATATTCTCCCTATTAAAAAGGATATAAATAAATAATTTAATCTCCCTAATATTTAGAATATTTTAGACCGTTTAAATAATAATTTAAAAACGCTCTTTTATTAATCTTAACCCTCTAATTAACTCCGTAAATCGGAAAACGATATAAAAATCCTACTCTATACTAAAATTTTCTAAAGCGTCGTTAATCTACTCCTAAACCTTTACTATTTTATTTACCTTCTAATTAAAATTCCCTCCAAACTTTAATCCATCCGAAACCACGTTATTAACGGGGTTAACCTTCTATCTAACCCTCTTATATATAATATTAATATATATAAAAAGAATCTTTAATTTCTATTTTTTTATTTTACTTATAAATCTCCTTATAATCCTCCTAAACTTTCTTACTAAAGCTTTTTTAATCCGCTTCTTCGCCTTCTTCGAAACGACGACTATTTCTAATTCCTCCTAACCTTCTTCTTCGTTAACCCTAAAATCTATTCCTTTACTTTATATTAAATACGGCTAAATAGTATTCTCCGGACTTAAATTAACCCTAAAATTTATATCCTCTCCTTTAATAATCTCCTATACCTTCCGTAACGTTTAATATTTTTCCCTTTCTTCGTATAATATTAAAATAACTTCCTTTACCGCTTCGTTAATAAAAATAATAATCCTTTCATTATTTTCCTTAAATTCTATTTAATTTAATAATTCTATCCTTACTAAAGAACTAATATCTATAGCACTTTCCCTACCGAATATTATAAAAGCTATAAATATTATTCGGGATTTAAACCCGCTAATTAATACTTATTAATTCCTTTAAATTAGTAATTAAAGCAGCGCGGATTACTATCCCGCCGATTATAATCGATATATAATTTTTACTATTATCCTTATATTTTATATAAATATTAATATTTTAAAAAAAAAGTAGACCCAATATAATTTTATAATTAAATAAACGGTTCTTAATAACGAAGAAATAAACCTCTCTACCCTTATCGAATAAATAAATTTTTTTATAAATCTCCTTAAAGAAGTTCTTTTTACTTTTATTACTATTAATATTCTTAATTACTATACTAATAATATTCAAACTAAACCAATTTATAAATCCCTTATAAATAATATTATACTCTATACTAATATCGAATAAGGCGGCGATCTTCTACCTTCCCTTCACTTTAATAGAAACCATTAGCGTAAATAATAATAGGAATCTAATAACTCCCTTCTCTATAATTAAAATAAATATCTCTACATACTTTATAATATTAATAAGGGCCTTACAAATTAATATTCTTCGTATAAATTTATATTAGAATTATTTAAAGGCTCGCTATTCTAATATTAAAAGGCTATATACCCCTATCGAATCAATTTAATTATAGAGAGAAAATATATTAATACCTTTTATTACTTCTATAAAGTTAATTACTACTTTAGAAGGAATAAATCCGCTACTAAAAAATAAGGTTAATATCTAAATATTAGCTTTAAATATAATAAGGATGAATTTATTAGCCTCGGGAATATTATTATAAATAGTACTCCCGTTATACTCAAACTCAAATTTAAATATACTATTATTATCGCTATAACTAATACTATTAAATAAATTAACCTATCAATAAATAACTACAATATTAGCAGGATTATTCTTAACGACGTCCTTAATAATAATATTTACTTTAGTAATTATAAATTTTATTACTATAGGGCAAAAATCCTTTAATTCAACTATATTATTACGAATTTTAAAGTCCTTAAATTCTTTAGAAAAATAAATCTTTTTAACTCTCTTAATAATAAATTTAGAAGTAAATTACTTCTCCTTTATAATTATAATATTACACTTAAGGACTTATTTACCTAAATTAATTTCCTTAAAAGGAGGGGCAACTACAAATATAAGGGTATTAATAGAAGGGAGGAAATCTTTACTAAAGATTCTAAACTTCTTAATCTCTCCTATAGTAATAATTATAATAGAAAAAGATTTAAGGGTATTAATTTCTACCTTATCGCCCGAATCCGTCAATTTAATAACCTTTAAAGACTTACCGGGGAATTTTTCTTTAAAACTAACTACAATTATATAAGTAGCCGCCGCCCTTTCTCGAATAATTTATATTATTTTATAAAAGTAATTATATTTACTAATTTAAATAATATTAGTCCCAACCTTCTTCCTTTTAGCATTAACGGCCTAAATTTCTTCCTACGCTTCTTTATTACCTAAAAGAAGTAAATCGAAATTAGGAACGTAATTAAACCTCTTAGAATCTCCTTCCTTAAACTATTCTAACTCCTACTTTTTAAATTTAGGGTAATCTAAGTAATTAACTTCTATAATTATTAAAAATTAAAATAATTCCCCAACCTTACCCTAGCGCTAAATATTAATATATAATTAATAATCTACTCTCTAACTAAAGTCCTAACTAAATCTAAAGAAGATTTAAATACCTAATCCCCTAAAAGGTTAAACCGTAGAAAATAAATAATACTTATATAAGAAATTATACTATTTCTAATTATATTTATATATAAAATAGTCATTTCTATACCAATAATATATAGTAGGAGCCCGGTTATCGCAAGAAATATAATCGTAAGGAATATATCCGCCGCGAAATAAAAAGTACTAACCTCTACCTCGGCTAAAGCCGGAAATTAATATAGTATTAATTTATATAGGAAGATAAAGGATTTAAATAGGGTACGTAAATTACTAAAGGGCGGAAGGAAAATACTAGGCGAAGTACTATATATTTTCTATTTTAAAGTAGTAAATTATTAACTTTTCGAACTAATTAGCGAACTTATTTATTAAATTATCAATATATTTAATAATTTTATTAATTTTAATAAATAAGACCGGATCAATTACTTTAGCCAATTACTTCTTAACCTTTTTAATAAAAATAATCTTTTTAATAATAATTATACTACCTTCGTTAGACGAAGAAGAACTATCTATATCGACAACCTTCTTCTTAATTTTATATTTCTTAATAATAATCTCCTCCTCACTAAAATCAGAAGAATTTAAAGAATCGTTAGAAAATAATACTTTAAACTACTAAATAATAACCTCTTAAAAATCCGTATAGAAAGTAATCTAATTTATTTTAAAAATTACTTCCTTATTCTTAATAAATATAACACTAACAATTATCTACTTAATTTTAATATTCAACTTCTTATAGAAATTCTTAATAACTAAATCCTCAATAGCCTCCCTATCTATATCGTTCTAGCGAGCGAAGAGGGTAATATAATTAAAAATAGCCTTATCGATTTTATTTTTCTTATAAGGGACTTACTTAATATAAAACTTCTTAAAAGTAATAAATATACTATCCGTCTATTTAGAATCCTTAACCTTATAAATTATTTTAAAAGCCTTAATAAAACTCTCCTAAAAAATATCGTCGTCTTATTTAAATTAGCGGAAGATACCTTTAATAACATCTTTAAGCTATTTCTTATACTAAGTAATCCAAACGCTAATTTTAAATTCATTATCGCCGAAGTTAATATAACCAACTTCTTCTTCGAAAAGTTCAAAGTACTTAGTAACCCTTTTACTATTAAATTTCTTCTTAGGTTTAATATTACGGCCCTATTAAATACTAGACCGGTTAAAAATAGAGTTAAAGGGTATAATTACTATAGAAGGATTTATTCCTTTAACTAGAGCCTTAGGAATATTAACTTTAAAAATAGAAAGGTCGTCGTACTTAGAAGAAGAGTCGGATATATTATTAAATAAGGATTTAGTAAAAAATAAAGGTCTTTAATTAAATAGGGAATAATAAATAAATAGGTCTATTAATAAATATATAAAGTAATAATTATAAAAGTCGGTATAATTACTTAAAAATAAATAAATCTAACATTCTTTATCTAAAGGATTAATATTATATAAATACCTTTATACCGCTAGACTTTAAATACTAGAATTTAAATTAGGCAATTTAATACGGCCGGGAATCGGAGTATTTAAAAATAATTCACTTATTTAATAGCGTTCTTAATTATACTAATCGCTATTAATAACCACCCTACTAATAATATTCGCTTTTAAAAGGAAGCCTAATATAAATAAAAAAATAATTAATAAGGTTCGAAAAATTAATATAATATAACCGAGCAAAATTATAATTAATCGAAGGAAAAATTCGGCGTATAATTCTTAAATATTTATAGCGAAGGTAAGTAAAGGGGGTAGGGGGCGGATTAATTCTCTATTTCTAATTCGATTTTCTCGAACTCTTATATAATCTAAATTATTAATTTTATCGTTTCTAATCTATCTTTTTATTAATCTAATCTTTCAATACGGTTCTTCTTTATAATTTACATCGATTATAATCTAATAAAAGAAAGGAAAAGGGTTAGAACACTTATTGAAGGATATCGGTAAATTATAAATTGGACAAGGAGGCGAAGAATTATATATATCCAATATTAATATCTCCAAAGAATTAATTAAATAATTCTATTATCGTAAGGGGCAATTAATTACTTACTATTCGATCGACTATTAAATTAGTATTCCGAGGAAAGGGGGGCTAACTTCTACATCTACAAAGAATCCTAGCCGGAAATTTTTCGAATTCGCATTAACTAATCTAATTAGGAGTTTGAAATTTATCTCGTCCTTATTACTATTTAATTTAAAATAAAAACTATATTACGAAGAAAAGATAATAACCCTATAAAATTTAAAAGAAGAACCTTAGAATTTAAAGGAGTAAATTAAATCGTTTGTAGAGAATTGTAATATCTATAATAAAATTAGATTTAAAAGCCTAAACAATTACTATAAATACTTAAGGAAGAAATTAGAAATAATACCGAAGTATTACTTCTAACCTTAAAATTCCTAAGACTTTAAAAGGGGAAGGGGGAATAGATTTAGAAGTTAAAATTCTTAAATTAAGGAAGGAAATTTACAAAGTAAGAACGGACTTAACGAAGAGTAGATTTAGAGAATATAAATTTAAATATATTCGTAAGGAATAATATTTAGTCTAAGTTCTCTATCCCCCTCCTTTAAACGAAGAAGGAGTTTCTACCCTTTTATTTCTAAATTAGTAATATCCTTCGACCTATTATAGTTAGGAGCTAATCTCCTCCTATTGTCTAAACCTCCCTTCTTATAATAATTCTCAAAATGAAGTACTAAGGAAAAATAGGAAAAAATTCCCCAAATTACTATTTTAAATTAAATAAGGAAGTAATATATAATTAGGTTTATAATCCTAATTGCTAATATAAGCTCCCGAACCTCTACTCTCTTCTTTTTATATTATTAATATCTATAATTTTATAACGACTATTATAGGAACTAAGGATATATATTGCCTAGGCCAAACCACCAAAAAATAGAAGAATATTCTATTCGCTAGATAAAATACTAAATGTACGCTTATATAGCCAATATTATAGTAGAATAACCTATAATACTACCTTCCCTTAAAATCCCGCTCTAGGGACCCCATTTTGGGGAGGGAAGCGACCCGGCTATCTTCCCGCCTTTTTACAGTCGCCGGGGGCATATAATATTACTTAAAAGCTTCTTACTTTCGAATACGATAATTGTTAATATATATTAATAATAGTCGTTCTAAAACTATTTTAAATATTATTACTATAGGGAATTAAACTTACAATGCATCGGTACCCTTAAATAGAATATAATATTATAGGAACTAAAGATATATACTACCTAGGCCAAACTACTAAAAAATAGAAGAATATTCTATTCGCTAGACAGAATACTAAGTGTACGCTTATATAGCCAATATTATAGTAGAACAACCTATAATAACGACCTTATTTAGTAATCGCTATTAATATAAATTATAATACTAATTAAATAAGTATATAAAATTAATTAAAGAAATTTATATATTTAAATTTTAATTTAAGTAATTAAATAACGTATATCCTTAAGGATATAAATCTTTATAATACAACGAACAAAATTTATAATACCTATACTAAAATTATAGGATTTATATTATTAAAGTGATTATATATATATATATATATAAATAAATTTATTAAGAACTCTCGCTTATATATATAAATATTTTAATATATTTGCCTTTTTCCTCTTTAGTATAATAATATATATTTTATTATATTTTTAATTATACTTTATATTATAATAATTAAAGAATATTTATCTCCTTTCAATTTTCTTTTCGTTTAAAAAGAAGCTTTTTAATAAAAATTACTTTATATAATTAAATTACTCTTCTTATATAGTATTAAATATTAAAAAAATTATATATTTTCGTACGTAATTTAAATTCCTTATAATTAATTGTATTAAACCCCAATTAATATTTAGGTTGTAATAATTATTTTAAAAATCTTTTCTTTTCTAAAATTAATATCTACTATTAAAATCCAATATAATTTAATTCAACGAATATACTACTTTATATAATAATAAGGCCTATATTTAATATTCTTCCGTATTAATTCTTAATCTTTATTACTTTCATTTTGAAAATATATTAAATTATGTAATTATTATATAATAATATTATTAATTCTATTAAAATTCTTATTTTATAATTCCTTTAATAATCTTTAATAATAATTTAATTATTATTATATATTATTTATAGAATTTAAACCTTTTATATTTATTATACCCTATATAAATATTATATAATAAACCTATTTAAGAAATTAATTTTATTATTCTTAATGTATTTCTTAAGTAATAGAATTATTAATATATAATATATATAAAGTTTAAAATTTAATTCCAAAAATTAAATTTATTAAACATTTTAAAATATTATTCTAATTGTAAACCTTTTCTTCTTATTTCGAACGTTTATTCTACTTAAACTTTTTATTCCAATTTTAAATATAATATATATATTTTTATTATAATTCTCATAAATTTTAAATATAAGTTTTTAAATATATTATAAATTTATATTTAATTACATTATATATATATATATATAGGCCAAAAATATATTATTTAATAAATTGGGAACTTAACTTTGATCTTTAAATTCTAATTGTATTTTTCCTTTAATTAGATTTTTCTTTAAATTTAACTTTTTTCCAAGTAGGACTTTTTTTTCAAGTAAAATTCATAACTAAACTTTTTTTTCTAATTATATTAATTAAACGTAATTAAATTATTTAATTATTATATACAAAGGTAAAAGTTATATATTAAATAGTATTTAAAATACGAATATATAGTCGAAAAAGATTATATATATATATATATATTAAATAATTATAATATTAAATCTTATTTTAATATTAAATAATATAAATTTATAAACCCGTTATAGTTTTTTAAGTTATGTTAATATATATATATTAAGATTAATCAAGGTTATTTTAATTTTTTAAATTTAATAATTAATTTATTAATATTATTTTTAATAATATTATTATTAGTAAATAAATTACTAAGTAGCCTTTTTAAGTAAAAGTCTATTATTTTTACTATTTTTAAAACTATAATAAACTTTAATAATCGTCTTAATAGAAGAACTAAGGTAAAGGACGCTAATATTAAGTTAGAAGATATTAGAATTTAATTGAAAATTATTTAAATTATTTTTATTAAATATTTTATATTCTTAAATTTATTACAATAGAATATATATAATAATTTATAATAGATTTTATAAATAAAAGAATCTTAAATAAGAGTATAATTTTAGTAATCGGGCTTGATTTAGTAGAATTATAAGGTTTTAAAGTTAGTAAGAATTATTGTAATTCCAAAATAAGCTTTATTTAGGTCCTCCTCGAAGTCCGAATTATTAAAATATAGTATTGCAACTAGTATTAATGTATTAACTAAGTAAAGAACTACTAAATAAAAGTATAATTATAGGAATCGGACTTAATTTAGTAGGGTTATATTGTTTTAAAGTTAATAAGAAACATTATAACCTTAAAAAAGTAATTTTAGTTCAGAAGGTTATAGTGGGATGGGTATTGTAGTAATAGGCGTACAAATTGGTTGAATGGATTGGTAAAGAAAAGAGCAACAGAATGAAGGTTAAATTGATTTTTTTGGTCAAGGTTTGGTAGATTTATAGTACTGCAAAGGTAGAAGGTAGGGTTTTACCCTTTTTCGGCTGTATATTTGCAATCCGGTGGGGTTTTGGCATGTCCGGTAGTTTTGGCACCAACTCTATGGAGTAGAATTGGGGAACAGACAGGAAATCTGTCAGCCTCACCAACGGGTACATGTAGACGTCCGTGGATTTCCCAGGGCTGAATGGACACGTGATTGCCGAATGGACCAGTGGCTTCGAGATTCGGGAGGTTGACTCGACATCGTCCAATCACTGGGAAGATTGTATCAGGCTGACTGGTGGACTCGACCGAGATACCGGGAAAGCTGCTCGAACGGTGTATGTCTGAATGTGCACACACGGCCTTTTCGTTCAAGACGGATGGAATGTTGCGGAAGTCGGACCGAGGTGCAGTATTCGGCATAACGAAGGCTCAATGCTTTTGGCGAACAAGTGGACGCAGTAGTGAAGATGATGCAAAGAAGTGGAACAATTTCGGGTCCAATGTGTCGAAGTGAACGGAGTGGATGTAAACATGAGGGCACAAGAATGAACAAAAGTGGTGGTGGTGAACTTCAAGTTGTTGACTGAAGAAGAAGAAAACGAAAAGGACGAAAGAGAGAGAGAGTGGGGGAATCCCTCGATATATATACATAAGTGGCAATCCATGTGTGGATCGAAAATGCCATAACCATCTTGCTCAACAAGATGATGACCGCGGCGGGAGGATGAGCAGGAACGAAAGGGTCAGAGGCGCTTCGAGCCCTGCAGTGACGAGACTTGTAATTATCCATCTTTTGTACCCCGCAACGTCCTCTCAAACGACGCAACCTGTGAATAAGGAAGGAACAATCATCTCAGTGCCGATTTCACCCAGCAACGGAAGCTCAACGCTCAAACGTGCCTTCCTAGGATCCTAGAAGTAGCTGACTGACCTACATAGCCAAGGCAAGATCTCCTTCCCAAGAACTTGACAACAAGCAACCACCGTGACCCTTGCCTGTTCAACACAGCACTAGAAGTACCTAACTTCCCCCCCTCACCGGGCGCCCTTCCCGTCAACAATTCTCACCCCCATCTCCCTACCTACTTCTTGCTTCTAAAAAACAAATTAACCCTCCCCATCATCCCCTGCAACCCCTTCAGCGCCTTCCCATCCTCCTTCGCCTGCCTCTGCGTCTCCTCCCACCCTTCTCTGATCCACCCCGGCAACTTGGCCCTCGCACTTTCCCTCTCATACCGATGGTCTATCAGCACAATCGCCGCGTAATCATTCTGATGGCGAATCGCTCTTCCGATCGACTGGTTGACGGCACGAAGCGTAGCGTTTTCGTAGAAGAGGTGGGAGGCGCGAGCAGCGAGTTTGCGGATGTTGGGGGGTTTATGTTTATCCTTGTTTCTGGACGAAGGTGGGGGGTTGGTGTTGGACGGCGGCGGGATAACTGGTGCGGTGGTGGTGGTGGTTTGTTGGGAGGCGGTATAGCGCTTGATAAAGTTCGCTTCGAGATATTCCCTGCGCGCTATCCATTCGGGGGAGTGAGCGTTGGGATAGGGCAGGCCGATGACGATGACGCACCGGCCGAGGCGGTCGGAGAAGTTGATGCCTTCGGACATCTTGCCGCCTACTACCGATAGCAACATGGCGCCTTTGACCCGAGTTCCGGACGGGGAGAGAGGACGGACTTCGGAATGGATGACGTCGCTGTACCTTTGGAGCGTCTGTTCGCTCGACTCGGTTTTGGAGTCCATGAACATGGCTTTCTTGTTTTCGAGTCGCTCCCAGATGGTTTTGGGGCCCATGGCTTGGTCGTGCTTTTTCCAAACTCCGATAACTTCTTCCAGGTAGCCGTAAGAGGGGAAGAAGGCGACGACACCGTCTGGTACGACAGAGCAGAGGTTGAGTAGCACCAAGCCGAGGCGGTTGATCATGTTCGAGTTGCTGCGCTTGGCAAAGGTGAAGTCGAAGCAGTCCTCGCCGATTCCCGTGTCCACTTTTGGGTCGGGGGCGATGGAACCGAGAGTCCAGACGCAGAGGTTCTCTTTGGGAATGACATGGCCGCAGCTGAGTGTCGTGATCTTCTCTGGCGGTACGTCCGGGAACAGATGTGCTTTGTAGTCCTCAAAAGGGGACATCGTTCCACCAGCCAGGATGACCGCCCTTGCGCTCTCCGCAATCGACGAGAACGCGTGTGTCGGCGAGAGAAGCATGTAGCTGAGCTTCATATCCTGAATTTCGCCTCTAGGTGGAGGTATCTTCTCATAGAAGATCTTCCCCTCCGAGCTCAGATTCGTCAACGCCGTCAAGAACGAGCACAAAGTGTGGAGCACTGGTGGTCTGCCCTCCCTCTTCCTTATCTCCTTCTCGGCTTCCTCATCATCTGTGTCCCGACTTTCCTCCTCGCAATAACTCACATACCCCTCGATCTTGAAAGCCAACTTGCTCTCCTGGACATACCTTATCAACTTGTACAAGTTGATCTGATCCGCGCCACCCGTCTTCAACAAAAAGTTGGTATCGACCACGAGTCCTTCCTGGTCTTCCTTGAGCCCCCTAGCAGCTTGATCCAGTCTTGATTTGATGTATACCCCCAAAGCTTCCACGACCCTTTGTAGCTGGGCAACCATGACCTTGTTCTCTCCTTTTAATTTTTGGTGAAACCGTTGGTAATACATGCCCAGTGACAGTTTCGCTCTTTTGAGGTCGGTGTACTTGATCTCAGCTGCATGCACGTTAGATACGGCGTCCATAATGTTGTGCGCCTCGTCTATAATCACAATGTTCCCTTCGAGCTTGATGCCCAACGCCTCACGGGCGCTTTTCTGTAGGAGAAGAGGGTATGGTAACGTGATCACCTCCGCCCCGGGAATGGCAGAGCGGGAGGCGTAGTATGGACAGATTTGTAGCTGCTTGCCGGTCTGGTAGAGGTCTTCGATGTCCGGTAGCGTGGCAAGAGCGGTGTCGCGGAACTGGTGGGTAGCTTTGAGGTTGGCGGCGTTGGGTAGATAGGGACATCGTTGTTCTTTGGGTGTCTTGGATTGTTGAAGGGATTGACACCGTTCGTTGATGGCGGCGAGGGTGCCGAGTTTGTTGACGGAGGGATTGATGCAGAGTTTTTGCCGCGAGGAAAGCGGAATCTGCTTGACGATCTCTTTTGCTGGTTCTTCTTGAGCAGTAAGTGTTGGAACAGAAGCAGGAAACTCCGGCCTCCGCAACTCCTGAATAAACTGCGTCAACTGCGAATGCGTCCTCGAGGTATAGAAGATCTGTCATCTTGTAAGCTTCATCCCTTTTGCGAACCCCCCTCATCCAATCCAACTCACCTTAATCCCCTCCTCAGCCACTGGTCCCTCGTCTCCCCCCTTCTTCCCTCCCGCAGTCCCCATCCCCACCTTCTCCAAAAGCTCCCTCGTCTCCTTACTCAACTGACCCATCGGATCATTTTCATCCATCCCCCCTTCATCCCTCCAATCCTCAATCAAGAACTCCTTATCCTCATCACTAGCCGTCAACCCTCTACTCCCGCCGCTCCCCTTGTTCTTCTTCTCCCCTTCTTCCCCATCCCCTTTTCCCCTGTCCAGCTTCCTCCTCTTCCCACCCCTCGCTTGCCCTTCCTCCCCCTCCTTCTCCATCTCCCTCTCCCTTTCCCTTATCCTCTCCAGCGTCCTTTCCATCTCTTCGTACCTCTGCGCCAGCTCCTCCCGTTTTCTCTTCAGAGCACTTTCCACCATCCACCCCGGCTCTCCCGATGCCTCCATTTGTTGCTTTATCTTTTCGATTTCAGACTCAAATTGCAACCGCTTGTGGTTGCGCAACCACGTCAAGGAGGCGCAGATCAGTGACAACGATTTGCCGGTGCCGGTGGGGGATTCGAAGAGGGCGATTTGTGCGTGGCCCTTGGGGACACTGCTGCTGCTGGGACCTTTGTCTTTATCTTTGCTGGTAGAAGTTTTGGGTGTGGCGGATAGGGATGATTCGGTGGCCCTGTTGATGGGGTGGACGGTAGGGGCGGTGGTAGGGTTGAATAAAGGGGATGGTGATGGGGACGTGGAGGGGTTGCTGGGAATGAGTGTAGCGGCGGTTGATGAGAAAGTGGCAGGAGGAGCGGCGGTGTTCGTGTGTGTGGTCGTCGCGTTGGGGGGCACGGCGACGGTTCGGTCTAGAACAGAGTACAGAGTTTGCATAAAGGTTGTTTGGATGGGGTAGGGAGTGTATGGGTGGTTGAAGTCGGTTGGTGGTGGTTTGTCGGCGTTCTGAGAGTCCCTTTGGATAAACGAGGGGCCTATGACTTTGATGTCGGGTATTGGTAGTGCTGAGGCCATATTGCGGTGCTTTTATGGTGGTTGCGCTGAACGCTGGTGAGGAGGATGTGGGATGGGTTGTGGTGGTGGTTGTGTGAATTCGTCGATGGCGAAAATGGCAAGAAAGATCACAGGCAGCGATGTCAAAAGTGGGGTAGGTAAACAGACGAGAGGCGAAAAGTTGATGTCTTCTTAGAGAAATGTTAGAACAGTCGGACACTAAAACAAAGCAATGAGACGTTATGATGGAGGTGACTGCACAAATATCTTAAAAAGACCGGGATGAAGCTGGCGGTACTACGCGACGAACAGACCGTGACGGGAGGGAGGAGTAGCGATGTCACGTGAGTTCGTGTTAAGTGCTTGTGCTTAGCAGACTGCACGGTGTTGCCTGCTCAAGGGCAACGTCAAGTCACCGGCGAAAACTGCTTGCAACAAGATCAGAATGCTAGGCATTATGCCTACCAATTTCCTTGCGCCAATGCGACCAGATGGTATCTAAAAGCGTATCTAATCATGAACCCATCAGACCTTAAACCATACACCAAGATAAACATGCAACGCCCAGCGCCTATTATGCTACCGTTCCCGGTTGAACGCCTTTAACCTTTCGCACCCCCTTGGACTGTCTCATGTCATACGATACTCCGGATACAATTCATGAACCTAGGACCACTAAACCCGCAAAATATCCATCTCATCCTCCTCCGCCTCGTCCTCTTCCTCTCCACTTTGACTTCCGCCATGTTCCTTCTCTAATCCCATCTGCAGAAAGGGATGATTCAATGCATCCTCTGCACTAATTCTCCTCGCCGGATCCAGGTCCATACACCTAGCCAAAAACTCCACCGCCAACTTCTCATCCTCGGGCATTTTGACGCCCGTATCCCGACACGTGCTCCAGAGAATAATGCGCTCGAAACTGAACCCCTGTGAGCCAACCGTCGGGATGGTCGTCTCGAACATGCACCCATGGAGCTGGCCGGCCTGTCGCATGCGCCTGATGCCGAAGATGGTGGCGATCTCGACCATGGCTTCGACGTCGTCGGCTGAGTTGAAGAAGGGGAAGCGTTTGGACAGTATTGTGAGGAGGATCACGCCGGCAGACCAGATATCGATTTTGGTGGTTTGTTCCGTACACTTGAACAGCACTTCGGGGGCGCGGAAGCCTCGGGTGCCAGCGCGGTTGGCGCGCCGCGAGGGGCGGGTGTCTTGTTTCGGGTAGCCGTTGTGCGGAACGCTGGAGTTGTGGGCGGCGCGGAGGCGGTTGCGCCGTGTGGTCGGATCCTCATGGCAGAGGCATGGTTTGCATTCGGACCCTTCGCGCTCGGCAAGACCAAAGTCAACGAGGACGCCACGCTTGGTGGAAGGGTCGTAGAGGAAGTTGGTGGGTTTGATATCGCGGTGGAGAATCTTGTGGCGGTGTACGCTCTCGAGAGCAGTGAAGAGGGAGCGAAGGTAGATGGCGATATCAGTAGGCGTCATCTTGCGGAAATATTCGCGGAAATCGGCATGGCGGAAGTAAGGGAGGATAGCGATCACTTGGTCAGTTTCGCGGAAGGCGGTGATCAGGGGGCAGACTGATGTGCAGCCGCGCAGGTCGTGTAGCAAGTCGAGCTCGTTCAGAATACGGGTGGGAGAGGAGGTGACGTAGATCTTCTTGATGGCGACATATTTTGGTTTGCGCCGTGGGCGGGTGGTAGCACTGGAGCTCGAGTTGCGTCCGTATGTCCTGAGAGGGGGAGGCGCCCACTTGTCACTTTCTTTTTCGTAGTCCCACGAGTTGTCGTACTGGTCGTAGACGAGGTCTTCGGCTTTGTAGACGGTCGAAAAGGTGCCTGGAAAAGCAAGTGGTCAGTAGCGATTCTGGCTGGTGATAAAGGGTCTTGGTCTTGGTGGTTCTAACCTTCTCCAATGCGCTTGATCAACCGATATTGCTGTCGGAAACCTGGAAAGGCGTCTTGGAGTTTCTCCATGTCGTCCTGAATGTTGGGGTCTACAATGCCGTCGTCTGAGCTGTCTGAACAGACCGAATCTTGGTCATCGTCTTCGTCCTCGTGATGGTCCTCCTGTTGCTCCCCTTCGCCCTCGGTAACACTGCTTGCTTCGACCTCCTCTTCGCCGTGTTGCTGCTCCTCGTCGTCGTGTTCATGTGCCTCCCCGTCGTGGGCGTCATGGTGGCCATGATTGCCATAATGTTGCTCTGCCTCCTCGCTCATTTCGGTATCCTGAGTGGAGGGCACATCTTGGTGTAAGCGGAAGTGCTCTTCTTCTCGTTGGCGACGTGTTGAGGTAACGGCCGCCATTGGACCTTCTTCTTCTAGCAAAGGATGATGCGACTGACACTGGAGCCGAGCGCGAGGGTGGTCAGGGCGAATTCGAGCGTCGAGAGACCAGCAAGAACCAGCGCGAGGGCCATTAATTTTCGGGAGACAACAACTGGCCGGGTACTGTACGGACCTCAAGAGACCATGGAAGGAGAGAGCAGGAAAACAAAACTAAAGGAGGAGGGAAGAGTGGCCTAGGGGTATGTTTTGAGTGTGTCTTGTCGGTCAAAATCCATGTCAGTGACGGAATTATTTTGGCGGTAAACAACAACCTATCGATAGCGCAAGAGGGGCATGTGCACGGGCCAGTCAAGACGCGACTTACATTACACCCAAAAGTTGAGCAGAATGCAGGCACGCGTCAAAAGTCAACAAACAGTTCAGGTACAGCCCCGTTGCTAGGGCAGATCTCCCCCACAGTTGAAGAACAACCCCACTGAGACCACTGTAGCACAGCGCTAACTGCTCGCGGCGCAATTCAATCCCGTCGCATTCGAGGGGAAACATTTCAATCTTGACTTAACCAAAACACCATCGGCACCGGGCAACACCACACATCACCACCACAGCACGACCTAGCTCCCACCCCGTCGAAATTACTGCGGGCAGCCGACCGCCGTATTCTCCAGTTCACTCTAGTCGATCTCGTTCTGTTTCGGCCTCGGGTCTTTTCCCGTCTCTTCCCGCGATACCCTCCCCACGATTGATACCCCCGCCGACAAGGCGACCAGTCCAACATCATGGACTCGATAAACTTCGACATCAACAATGCGCTCAAGCATTACATGGACGATCCCGCCAGCATCCCAACACCAGAAGCTGACAGCGCTCTTGTCGACTGCGAGAATGAGCCCGAATCCCTCGGCGACAACGGCCTCATCAACAGCATCCTCAACCCCATTGTCGACGCCGTCGCAGAGAACCCAGACGCCATTACGCGCGCCCACATCTTTGACTCGTTGCAATTTCTACTAAAGTGCGCTTCTATTCTCTCTGATTGTTCCCTGCTCTCCCCTACATCCCGGTGTTCCCTGTTGCCAAAGGCGACAACACCCAGTCCACCACGGACTCGATATCGCAACACATGACCACAGACAAGGCCGCGGCTAACAGTCTTCGATCTCTAGATACACCTCCTTCCTCTCAGCACATGCGCTCAGCAAAATCTTCGATCTCATTACCTCGGGACTCGCCGCCGAAGCCGACGTTGTTCATCACGACCTAGAAGCCGAAGAACAAGAGCTCCTCGCCCACCACAAACAGCTCCTCGACATTTACGCCTTCCTCCTACAATGGACTATCGCCGGTGTCGAGGCCAAGGCCGCCGAAAAGGCTTCCAATACCGTAACAACCAGAGGCCGCGGAAAACCAAAGAAACCCACAGGGAGAGACGGCACCTGGGACTCATCAGCGCAACTCGAAACGGCTCTCAATACCATGGTCAAGGCTCTTAGGCTGAAGCTCGCCAGGATATTCATGACCACTTCGGAGCGCGACACCTTCATTGGTCTGTTGACTCGACCCGTGTATATGATACTCGAGAGCGAACAACGAACCAAGAACACCAGTATACGTATGCACTGCTGGAAGGTGTTGTGTGTTGCCATCAAGCACCACGGTCACGGTTATGCCGCGCAAATCTCGATTGTCCAGAACCTGACCTACTTTGAGCACTTGGCTGAGCCCATGGCCGAGTTCCTCCACATCTTGGCCGAGCAATACGACTACCCACAGCTAGCGGAGGAAATCCTACGAGAGCTCAGTAACAAGGAGTTCAACAGCAACGACAACAAGGGTCCCAAATCCGTCTCGACCTTCATGATCAAGCTTTCCGAGCTGGCACCCAGAATTATCATCAAGCAGGTGACGCTGCTGGCCAAGCAGCTGGATAGCGAATCGTATACCCTACGTTGCGCTCTGATCGAAGTCTTTGGCAACATGCTGATACACCTTAGCAAGTCGGCCGAAAGAGGCGAGAACCACAAAACCCAGATGAACGCCTTCTTTGATGTCTTGGAAGAGAGATTCCTCGACATCAATCCTTACTGTCGTGTCAGGGCCATCCAGGTTTACGTCAAGCTCTGCGAGTTGGAGCAAAAGTTTCCCAAGCGACGACAGAAAGCCGCGGAGCTCGCTTGCCGCAGTCTCGAAGACAAGAGCAGTCACGTCAGGAGGAATGCGATCAAGTTGCTCGGCACGTTGATCAGAACTCATCCCTTCACGGCCCTACATGGTGCCCAGTTGGCCAGGAAGGATTGGCAAGAGCGCTTGAGCAAAGTGGACGAGGAGCTCAACGCCTTGAAGCCACCGGTGGATGCTCCAGGGCTGGATGGCGAGGCCGGCAACACCTCCGTAGACCCAGCTCTCCTTGACGATGCAACCCAGATGATGGAGTCCCCCAGGAAACAACCATCAGAGATGACAGAAGAGGAAAAGATCGCAGCCATTCGCAAGGCCCAAGAAGAAGCAGCCACCTCTGAAGCCATCGAGAAGCTCACACTGACCAAGCGCTACTACAGCGAAGCGCTGAAGTTTATCGACGTCCTTCACGAGGCCACCGAGACCGTCTGCCAGCTGCTCGGATCCAAAAACAAGAGCGAGGTCATTGAAGCCATGGACTACTTTGAGATCGGCGACGCATACAACATCGAGCAGAACAAGATCGGCATCCGTCGCATGCTCAGGCTGATCTGGACCAAGGGTAACAGCGACGAAGGCAAGGGCGTGCAGACCCATCTGATCGAGTGCTACAAGAGATTGTTCTTCGAGGCGCCTGGTAACTTCAATGCCAATGATGCGGCGACGTACATCGCGAGGAACATGATCAGTTTGACGTTTGGTGCCACTCCTGCCGAGTTGACTTCGCTGGAGCAGCTGCTTAGCACTATGATGAAGTCGGGTATGATCTCGGACTTGGTCATTGCTAAGCTGTGGCAGGTGTACGGCGTGCAAAAGCGGGAGATCTCGAGGACACAGCGTCGGGGCGCCATCATTGTGCTGGGTATGCTGGCTACCGCCAATCCCGAGATTGTTGTGGGCGAAATGGAGACGATGCTTCGCACTGGGCTCGGAGCCCACGGTCGGGCAGATCTTCAACTGGCCAAGTACACCTGCGTCGCTCTTCGCCGCATCAACCCCACAGGTCGTCAGTCCAAGGATTCTGGTATCAAGTTCTCCCGGCTACCAAACGACCATGCCCTCCTCACCAAGCTTGCTGCCATCACCGAGGTGCCCACCGACAGCAAGGAATGGTATGGTGTTGCCGAACAAGCCATCAATGCCATCTATGCCATCGCCAAGCACCCCGACGTTTTGTGCTCCGAGATCATCCGCCGCAAGACCAGGGCCGTCTTTGCTCGTCCGCCCAAGTCGCGTTCTGCTTCCCATGAGGAAAAGCCATCACCAACAGGTAGCGCAGAGCCCACGCCAGCTGCAGAGCCCAACCCGGACGCCATGGATGAGGATGAGCCCCCATCCGCCCAACCACCGGCCGCTATCCAACTAGAAGATGCTGACTCCAAGAAGCAACACCGAGAGCACGCCATCGCCCTTTCCCAGCTCCTCTTCATTGTCGGCCACGTAGCCATCAAGCAGATTGTTCATTTGGAACTGTGTGAATTGGACTTTAAGCGCCGTAAACAAGAGAAGGAGAAGGCAGCTGGAACCACAAACAAGCGCACATCCCTTTCGGCCTCCGCTTCTACCAACCGCCGCAAATCAGCCGGCCCCAAAGCCACGAAGGACGAAGAAGACCAAGACGAACTCGACCTCATCGGCGGCACCACCGAAGACGACTTCACCGAAGCCATCTTCCACATTCGCGAGCGCGAACTGCTCTACGGACCGCAATCCCTCCTCGCCATGTTCGGCCCCATGGTGTCCGAAATCTGCGCAAACAACACGACCTACCGCAACCGCGAACTCCAACAAGCCGCCACCTTGTGTCTCGCCAAGCTCATGTGCGTCAGCTCCGAATACTGCGAAGCCAACCTCCCCCTCCTCATCACCATCATGGAGCGCTCCGTCGACCCCACTGTGCGCTCCAACGCCGTCATTGCCCTCGGTGACATGGCCGTGTGCTTCAACCACCTCATCGACGAAAATACCGACTTCCTCTACCGTCGCCTGTCGGATCCCGACCCTTCCGTCAAGCGCACCTGTCTCATGACGCTCACCTTCCTCATCTTGGCCGGGCAGGTCAAAGTCAAGGGCCAGCTGGCCTCAATGGCCCTCTGCCTCGAAGACGGGGATAAGCGCATCGCTGACTTGGCAAGGATGTTCTTCACCGAACTCTCCACCAAAGACAATGCGGTCTACAACCACTTCGTCGACATGTTCTCCCTGCTTTCGTCCGACCCGAGTCTCGAAGAAGAGGGCTTCAGGAGGGTGGTCAAGTTCCTGCTCGGCTTCGTGGAGAAGGATAGGCATGCTAAGCAGCTGGCCGAGAAGCTGGCGGCGAGATTGCAAAGGTGTGATACGGAGAGGCAGTGGAATGATGTCGCTTTTGCGTTGGGATTGTTGCAGCATAAGAATGAGGAGATTGCTAAGGTTGTGTCTGAGGGTTTCAAGGTGGTTCCCTCTGTGCAACAGGGGGTGGGGGCCACTCAGGCGACGCAGGGAGCTACGCAAGCTACTCAGGCGAGGGCTTAAGGAAGGATGGAATGGATGATGGAGGTCGGTGGTGAATGTTCATGAACTTCATGTTATGTGGTGTAGATGGGTGGTGTTATGAGTGTCTGAATGAGTGGAAAGGTCTTGGAAATACGAGTATGGTTCGGATATTGGGACTTGGGGGGACGGCGTTGGGCGTATTGTACTATGATGATGTCAAAACTTGGAGGGTAGCGTCATAAACATCTACTCTATGAAAATGTCAGCGGTTTCCCTTTCAGCCTTTCCATCAGGCAGTTTAGCAAATGAATTTGAAACCTTTCTCAACGATCCAGAGGTGTTTCTAGTTTCTACTCGTCGAACGACGTTGTTGGAGCCGTGACCGGGGGTCCCAACTCGGTTAAACAGACTGGATGGGGAAATCTGGGGTAGCGTGTGTGGGGATCATGGCATCATCGAATCGGGATGAGCCATCGGATGGTGGAGGATGGTTGGAGTGCGCCGGGGTACGACTTCCCGATGCGATCCGGAGCGAGAGCGAGAGCGATGATCACATGAGCAGGGCACGGCGCTGGGGGGCGCTTCCAGTCCGTTGCGCGTCCTTTCCCCTCAGTTTGTTGCGGTGTTCGTGGTCGTTGTTGTCGGCATCTCGAGACATCTCGATATCTCACCTGGAAGCCTGCACATCGTGGGTTCCTGTCATAACCGCGAGGACTGACTGATATTTGGAAGTTTGACTCGAGAAACAAGGTCAACTTTGCCCGCGGTAACCCGGAATCACATCATCCGCTCATCTCTTCTTTCCCTTGGCGGCAACCATCTTCACGCCCACAGCATTCATCAACATTTGGTGAAGTCTCTCAACTTCTAGGAAGGACTCGCGTCCAGTCCTATACACAAACAGTGTCTCTTCGCACTTTGATCATCGAAGCCAGCAAAAGACCCATCGATCAGAAACGCCAATATCTAAAAATACCGGCTTCGCATTTTACCCTCGGCACCCGGACACGTTGAACGAATTTAACCGGCATCAACCCACGGGGGATTGTGGAGAAGACCACAACTCTAAATCGCATCATCCGTCTCCTTGGGACTTGTGGAAGGTTTCTGGAAGCTTTTTGGGGGACTCGAAACCTGCGACCGCGGGTCCATCGCATCGACGCATCTCGGATCGTGCCTAAATTCGAAAGGGTCAGGTGCTGTAACTCCACTATCACGACGCAGCACGGCGGCACCGTTGGGTTCTGTCATTACAAGCCGGCATAATAACCAGCTAATCACAAGTTTCGGTACCGGAAGCGGAAACAGCGGTTAAAATGATGTCTTCCACCTCCTTTGCCGCAGCCACTGGCCCGTTTCCTTACGAAGCCGGCCCAGCAGCACCCGGCATCGGACCCAATCCCAATCCCGGATCCGGAACCGGGTTCGGTCTACATCCGCACCATCAACAGCCACTCCCCCTAGATGGCACCTCCGTTACAGAACCAATCATCTTGGACTCAACCTTTCAAGTTCCACTCCCCAGTCCTTCCACCTCGCAACCACCACACACAGGTATTCTCAATCCCTTCAACACCACCCCGCAGCAGCAGGGACATCAAAATGAGCACGACATAACAGCCACCCTCCAACTCCAACTGCAACAACTACAAGCCACCCTCACCCAAGCCCTTTCTGAGCGGGACTCCGCCCGCCTCTCCCTTGCTACCCTGCGTAACGAGCTTTACAATGCTCGCCAAGTCGAGAAGCGGTTACGCATCGAGCGGGATGAAGCTCGAGCGCAAGTCTCCTTCCTGAAAAAGGAGAGAACGCAGGTGCGCCAGACGGAAGTGCGGTTGAGGAGAGAGAGGAATGAGGCCCGTGTTGCTTTGGCACTGGCTGCGCAGGCACAGGGTGGGAAGGTGAAGGGGTTGGGGTTGGGGAACATACCTCTACCGGGGATGGGTAAAGGGATGGTAGGGGACGTGAAGGGCAAAGCACAGGGGGGGTTGAAGGGGATTGAGTTGTTATTGGGGTCTGGGCCCGGAATTGGGAAGACGGCTGCGGCTCCAGGCACGGGTGCTAAGGGCTTGGGTCAAATGCCAGGACTAGTAGAGGTACCGGGGCAACAGCAGCCGGGACAATTCCCAGGGCAAGATCAAGGGCAGTCGCCACCTGGAGCTCAGGCGGGAGCAGGAACAGCAGCAGCAGCAGCCGGGATGGAAGGGGCTTCTGGCGCTGGGGCAATAGCTGATTTTGGAGTGCCTTTACAGCAGGGATTTGGAGCGGATCATGATATGGACCAGCAGCTGGAAGAGTTCTTGATTATGCATGGGGTGGATAGTAGGGAGGCGTCGCCGGTTCAGCAGGTGCCGACGCCGCCGGGGATGGGGTATGGATATGAGGCTGGGGCTGGTAGGCAGTTTGAGATGATGCAGTCGTAGGACTTTTAGGTGTGTCGCGGGCGAGAGATGAGGACCGAAGTTGGATGAAGACTTGGAGGTTGTAATTTGAGGGAGGGGATTCAGTCAGTCCATCTACGAACCTAATTCGAGCTGTAGGATGTCCATCGTATGGCCAAAAAGTGATGTTGTGTTATTCCTTGCTTGCGCATTGTTTCTTCTTGAACTTCATGTCCTAGTTATACAGCCAGCTATCCGTGTGTTTCTACCAACCCGCAAAGCAAACGATCCTTCCATGTTATACACCCATTGCAGTGAACCATCTAGTATCTACCATCCATCTGACCAAACACTACAACACCGACAAACGCCAAAATCCACCTATGTGAACGCCATCACTCCGATTACAATATCGCACCATTACACATTACCTCCTCCCACCTCTAGCTTCTGCATGCACCCTCTCGCGCTCTCACTCCATGACCTCAACCAAGCCTCGCCCCTAGGTACCTTCCGTCACAACACATCCCCGTTCCCATCAATCTCCAACTCTATAAATATCCTCCTCAATTTCCATTGACGTTCCACTTCCCCTTCTCATTCCCATACCCAGGCCAAACCTCCCCAGCAACCACCCCCGCCAGCCCCCTCCTTATCATCCCCTGAAACCACCACCCGGCATACGCGCACGCAGCCATGAACGCCGTCGCCACCCCGCCCATCACCATCCAGTTGTAGCTCGAGTTCCTCTGGAACCAGGTGTCGCTGGCGACATTAACCTTGGCGTCTGGGTTTGAAGTGTCGAACCAGTATCGCACGGTGATGTAGCAGAAGCAGTTGCGGTAGACACCCATGATTTGCATGAGGGTGGTGCCGATTGACAAAAAGAGGGAGAGGAGGAAGAGGATGGTGAAGAGAGCGTGGATGGAAAGAGTGAGGATGGACTTTTTAGGTTTGGTTTGGATTGAATGTGTCTGTCCTTGGGTGTTGGATCGTAGAAGAGTCATGGAGGGTCGAGGACTAGAGTGAGGAGAGGAGGTTGGATTGAGGTTGGCATTTGGGCTGGAGTTGGGTTCGCGATCGGGATCGGGACTGAGATATTCGATGTGCCTGGAAGAAGGTCCTGGAGAAGGAGTTGAGGGTAGTAGTGGTAGTTTCGTAGTTGTGCGGATTGTAGTGAGCCTGTAATGGTCACGACCGCGGTCCTCTTCGTCCTCTGTGTCCGTGTCCAGGCTAAGAGTGCGAGAGCGGGAAGATGCCGTGTGAACCTGTTGAAGGTCCTCCGAGGGTCTGTTATAACCATTGGCACCTCCCACTCCCTCTTGCACGACTTGAGGTATGTTCTTTGACCTTTGTTGGCCAGATTCCGTATCTTCGCCTTGGTGCTTCTTATCTCTCGCTTGATCCCGTTCCCACATGTTCAAGTAAGCAAAGTAAACAAGAGTCAACAGAGACTGCGAAGCCGAATATGTCACGAAGCTCAGAGACCGACAACTCCATCCGATCGGCGGTGTCCGCCAGGCCACAACTGCTCCTGCGGCCGGTGGCAGAGAAATCAAGATGAAAGTCTGAACAATAATCCAACCGATGTACTCCCGCTTTTGGATCTTGACTCTTTCTCTGAACTTCTCGTTCTTTCGGTACACCTCCGATTGCCTTAACCACTTGGACTTGTTGATCCCTCTCTTCCACATGTTGACCGGCTGGAACAGGCCATCAAAGACATTCTTTCGGGTGAAGTACATCCACTGAGCATCCTTTGTGGATCCTCTGGCTTCGGGAGCTTCCTTGCCGACGAGCAGGACTACTGGACTTGGGTTGTTGCTCGCGAGCAGACAGCCGCCGATGATGGCGACATGGACTATGATCATCCACTCCACGCCAAAGGCGAGTGATATGGCTGCGTCCTGATCCGAAGGCTTGTTCCTAAGGTCGAGGATGGTGTAGATGAAGGCGCCAAGGTAGAAGACAACGGGGGCGCCGATGGTGGCGGCAAAGTCTAGTTGGGAGGATATCAGTCGTGTTAGACGTTCGCGGAGCATTGTTCTTGCTTCTATGTCGGCTGGCTGCAATGTGACCTCAGGTGGTGCTACAGCACCAGGGGGCCCTTCGGCTTCTTGGTGATCAACCTGACCCGAGGGTCCGGTCTGCTTCTGGAAGGCCAACGGCGGGATCTGCGGTCCGGGTGTTAATGTGTCCTGAGCAGACACCGGACGTTGCTCATTCAGGACTTCAGAGTCTGGCTCAGGAAACCTCTTCAGCAAAGCCTTCTTAATCTCAACCTCCGGATTGCCCCCATTTTCTCCCATGACCAGGTTCCCTGAAATAGCCGTCACCAGCACCTCAACCGTATCCCTCAGACTCTTCAACGTCGGGGGCTTTCCTTCCGTCCCTTCCTCCCTATGTGCCCCTTCCTTCAGAGCTCTCACAATCTTGTAATCCAGGACGGCCTCATGAAGTCCCCCGACCATCATCGGCCCGGCCATCCCCATCACCACTACAATCCAAAGCAACGCATCGAACGCCCCAAAAAGGGTATCCAGTGCCAGCAGCACGATTCCTACCAGAAGTGTCACTGCCTTGCGTGTTTTCCCATCCCGGGGCCGGGGAAGTGTCCTCCATATCCAATCCTTGAATCGACTAGTCGAAAGGAGGATGTGCCGTCTGGGCACGTTCATGCTGAAGATGACGGACGGAAGCAGGAACTGAACAATGGGAGCGGCCCATTGACCTGGCTCGTCACCTTTGGAGAGCCCAAAGCCATCGCAGTTGCTCTTGCAGTAGGCGTAGGACACTCTGATCTCGGGGGCGGGCTTGAGAGTGTCGTTGTACATCTGGCCGCAGATGGGGGCCTCGCTCGAAAGGATATCCCCCGTCTTCGGGTTTCTTGCGATGTTGAGAGTGAACACCTCGGACGCTACTGCATCAAGGCAGCATTGTGATTCGTTGTACCGGCGGACGGCTTCGGTGGGTTGTGGGAAAATCCCTAGTAAGAGGAGCTCCAGGACGAGGAACGTGAGCCCGAAGGTCAAGGCTTTCCGAGGAGGGTAGGCCATGTTGGTGGCATTTGACCAGAGGGGTTGTTGAAACCTGTTGTGAAGTGAGGGTACCTCTAGGCAAGACCAGATGAAAGAATGGAAGTCAAAGCAAGAAAGTTCAGATGTTATCAATGAATCGTGTAAACATCATCAACATAGTAAACATAAGGTACGAAACAAGGGGACACGTCTTCAATACTTATACCCTTTGCAGCATCCATCGTAGCCTTACGTCCACGTTCCTTCTGGAACATTTCTGTAAACGTGAGGCGTAAATCCAGACGGTGCACGTCGTTCGGATTGCTTGGTCATGGGTTGTGCAACCACACTCTCACCGAAGTCCTGGTTGTCTGTCGAGTATTCGTACAGTCGCACCCGCGTTGCTTGCCCATTGTCTGAATCGCTTCCCGCCCTCTTCTTCATCCCAAATGCGTTGACCGGACGCCAGAAGAAGTGTGGCACACCCTTGATAGATAAGCCTCGACAAATCATGGATGGTTTCCACGCAAATGAAGGGGTGCCTGGGAGCTGGAGTCACGAGCTGGATGACGACGTGCTCGCCAGCCCTATTTCTCTGGTCTTGGGGGGAATCTGGGGGACCTGGGGGACCTGGAAGGGGAAGTATTGATCGCGGTCGTTGCACAAACATGGTGGCGCAGCACCTCACTGATACTGTTCATGTGTTTCTCGCGATGGCGTTGCCAATGAGAGACGCCGAGTCGCTTGCTCGGATGGCATTCTAAGAACTTGGCCAGCTGAAACCGAGGGTCCTTGCGCCTAATTTGTTGTTCCTGCCAAGGATTGATGATGCAAGTAGGGGCAGTGATACAAATCAGGGCTGGAAATAGACCGATTGTACCTGAGGTTTATCGGTGTGGCTTGCTTGTTGACTCGTCGACGTTATCGTTAGAGAGCAAGTGATGTGGTGGTGGGCTGGGGCGCAGCGGGACAGGTTGAAGAGTGACAGGTCGGACAGGTGTCCATTGCCTGGCGCCTGGGAGCATTCGTGGATGGCTGCGTCATCTGGGGACGGGAGAGGACAGGACTTGGGGCTTGAGGTAGAGATGGCAAGGTGATAAGGATCTGAAGGTAAAAGTCTGTTTCGTTATTACTCCCCATATCGAAATAGTGGTTTGACTGGGCCGAGACAGCGTTGCTAGGAAGGAGAAAGGAGGAAGCGAGGACGTTGTCACGGTTGAGTCCTTTCTCCCCAAATTCCCTGTGTTGTACCCCGCACGTGCTCGTCCCCAACCAGATGGGAGGCACAACCGACCATAGCAGACTGACTGATTAATCCGAGGAGCAGTTCCGAGTCCGACAAGTAGACGGGACGTATTTGAGCAACGTGGCATCCAAATATTATCCGCTGTATATCTTGCTCCTCTTTCATCGAGTGTTTTCCTTTTATTCACCGTGGCCAGAGAACGGACAGGTATCGTCACCCCCACGCCCCGTGCCTGTTCGAGGGTGTTCGAATGGTACAGCTGAGTCCCGTACCCGACGCATGGAGATTGGAGCCCAGCCTGCCGGGCGATTCCTGCCGTGCCTGCTACACAGAGAACCACTCGGAGCCTCGAGTTTGGGATACACAAGCACACCTTGATGAACTGTCAGTCTGCCACTCATAATCGTGCCCCTGTCCATGATGAAGGGACGGATGTAAAGGTCAATTTCTCATTTTGAGGGCAGGCTATGTTATGGATGTTTTAGCAACTAACCTAACGACACGTATATTTTCTGAGACATAGTCTAACCGTTGTTTGTTCCGAAAAGGTGCAGTCCAGGGACGGCTCAACAGCCATACCCGCCCATCAGGCTGTCCATGTTATCCAGATCAGCCAAGAGCGTGTATGGCCGGATCCAGAGGCCTCCAGCTTCAGCTCTGGCAAACCACAGCCTGATATTGCTTGTGCTGCTGCTGTGTACTTCGAACGTCAACCTCCAGCCTGCCAGCCTGGAGTTCATGATATGTGCAACCTTTCTTCCACCAGCAACATCGATATTTCCAACAAAATCACGTCCAAATCTCGAGGCGAGTCTCCGACGTCTAGAAACCGCTTTTCTCCCACCACTTGGGACCCTTTGTCGTGTTCTCAGTCCTTATAACTCCTTTCTCTCTCAAGTAGGCTTTTGCTTCTTGTTGCCTCCTTTCTCACCCTGTGTCCCAACCCATTCATATGTCTCCAGTCCCTCTTAGGCCTTTGCCTTCCCCGGGCATGGAGTCAGATGGGAGCATTCCTGTCTCTAGGAATAGCGGGGACCACGCCTAGTGGTTTGGAGTAGAGGGGCACGATCGCTGGGTGTAGGGGGGGAAGAGGGGGAAGAGTCAGAATCCGCCTCGTAACCGTCGTCGTAGAGGTCGGAGGTGTAGGGGTTTGAGTCGTACGACATGTTGCTGGGTGCCCTGTAAGGGCGCTGATGCGAGACAGGACCGTTGGGGTTCGATGAGCGGTCGTCACGGGAGGTGTTGTGCATGTACGAGTGAACTTCGTGGAGTGGGTATTGTTTGTAGGGACTGAAGACGTAGGGGTCGGGATCGTAGGTGAAGGACTCGGAGGAGTCGGAGTCATAGATATCGGAACGGTCGGCGTTCTCGTAGGCGGCAGCGTAATAGGGGTCGTAATAGTCGGAATTGTAGCAAGGGCGGGCACGAGAGGGGACGCTGGAGGAGCTGCGGTTGGCTTCCAAGTCTTCGTAGTCGTCAGGGGGATTTCCGGATCTCTTGAGGCACTTGTAGAAACGGCAGCACCCGTCGTAGCCTGCTTCTCGCCGCCAGATGACGATGCCGCCGATAATGGTACCCAGGATGCCGCCGAGGACGATGGTGGATAATACGATTTCGGTTATGGTAACAGCCGTCGGGGACAATGTGCCTCCGAGCAAATTCGGCAGGGCGGGTGAGATAAAGATGGCACCGATGGTGATGCCACCGATGATGCAGAGGAGAACCGTCGACAAGATCATGATGCCATTAGCGACCCAGGGCATCATGGCTCCAGTCAAGGGCCGCATGGCGAGGGGTATGTCCGTTGGGTATGGATCCATGTTTGGTGTGATTCGGCTGTTGACAGGACAGGTGATATCAGATCTCGAGGTATCTGGGATTTTCCTCTGAAAAAGAATCCTTAAAAGTCCAGTCGAAGGAGGATTTGTTACAAATGACCTGTCCTTTTTTATTCCTCTCTCTTTTAAATTGGGAAATCGCAGATGCCCGGCCACATGTGCCTCTTCTCCGGTGTTTCCTTTGCAGAAATTCGGGCATGAAGGCCATACATACCTCTATGCATGCACCACCGGGCATGAGACTGGACTGTTCAAGTCCGCTTCTTGCATCGGTCGCGATAACTCCGACTCCCGCAGGCCGCTGCAGGAAACTCAGTTCCTGGACCACCACCCACGTACAACAATCTCGCGATGTTTCCGCCATCAAACGGGCGGACCACGATACCCTCTATCCTCCCCCTCCCACCCCAGCCCCGGCCACCCGCTCGGTAGCGTCTCGACCTTCGGCAGCGTATACCTTCCGTTGCACCCATCTTCCTTGCACTCCTTGAGCCCACATAGCCCAAACACCTTGCAATAACACTCGCCCGCATCCGGACAGTGAACGGCTGCCTTCCCAAAGATGATATGCCACGTATACTCAAACACTCTGCCAGACAGAGCGTCGTTCAGCTCCGTGTTCAGCAGCCACTCACGAAGCCGGACGTAGTCCTCGCGCGATCGGCTGTGAACTGTTTCGCGGGAGACGGCGAACTGGGAGCAGCAGGATACGGCAACGACTTCGGGGACAGGAATCCCCGGGAGGATCTGCTCGAAGGCGGATTTGAAAATGTCCTTGACCGGCGTCAATGCTCCGGAGGCGGCAATGTCCTTGGGATCCTTGGCATCTTGATTGGGGCGGATTTCGGCAGGACAGCCGACCGTCCAGACGCAGCGAAGGTTGACGTAGCCAGAGGCTTGGACGTAGGGGGTTTGGAGGTGCCGGAGAGTCACGAGGGCGTCGTAGTCGGGGTCGTCATTGTGCCAGGCGAAGCGTTGCGCGTGGACGAAGACGGTGGTGGAGGCAAGGGTGTCGTAGCGGTCGATGAGATGACTGAAGTTCGTTAGCAATTATTTGCCGACAGATTGGTGATTGGTGAAGGGCGAACGTACGTGAGATAGACCATGGCCTCATGCCCTTTATTCTTGGGGACCGTAAGGGGAGCATCAGGGTCGTTGACCACATAGATGCTCGCGGGCCAGTCCGGCAGGTATCCATGCACCCAGCTAGTATTCTCGCTCTTCAGACTGGCCACCACTAGCTCAAGACCTAATTCGGATGCCTTATATGGCGTACTATTGGGGTTCAGCGTTGCGATGTCTGGTATTAGGCTACCGGGCCTGGTCTGGTATTGATGCACGCTCGAAAAACCGGCTCGTTGTTGACTGTACAGAAGACGAAGGGGAACAACAAAAATGCATCCCAAGATCGCAAAGATGCACACGGCTCGAAGAGCATCGGCCATAGTATGTATCCTGTGGGACCAAGTCATGCCTTCTGAGGATACTAGGGACAAGACAGAGATTCATTAGCAGTATGAAGCCTCCCCCCAAGAGCGGAGGGACGACAGATACATATAAAGCTCAAATTTGGACGATACCTCTACTTACCTACAGATACCATAGACCAGCGTAGCACACAAGCCAAGTCAAGGCAAGTCAGACCTTGTTAGGATAACCCAAAACTTGCCTTGCCTTGTGATTTGACTTGCCTTGCTTTGTTGACTTGCATAAACGAATCTTTGCACGTACATTTTTACCCGGGCTCGCCCGGTTACCGTACCAAAACGCATACTCAATGTGGTAGAAGGGTATGTCTGACGGAAAAAAATGGAGGGGTATGCAATATGCAAGTTAACAAAGGCAAGTCAACAAAGGCAAGTCAACAAAGGCAAGTCAACCCCCTGACTTGCCTTGACTTGCCTATATTTTACCTTGATTTGGCTTGCCTTGCCAGACCCCCGACTTGACTTGCCTTGAGATGGCTTGCCTTGAGATGGCTTGCCTTGAGATGGCTTGCCTTGTGTGCCACGCTGCCATAGACCAACAACCAACTCATATCGGTGCCACGCCCACAACTTCGAAGGGTGCGAATTCGCCTGGCTCCAAAGTTGGGGGCGTGGCACGGGTACCCGTTGTTGGTTGTTGGTCTTGTTGACCCAAGAGGTCGAGGGGTCAGCCGCAAGGGACTCGTCGACAGACACGAGGCAGCATGGGCAATGCTACCCCCGTCACGTTCCAGGTTGATTCCTTTGTCCCATAGTGTTCCCTTATTCAGGGATCACGACAAACCGACAAACACAGACCCGATACGCGAACAAACACTGGCGCTGACCAGTCTGTTCCGGTTCCCGGTATCCTTCAGGCACTCGGGCAGAACATAAGCCTAGCTTTTGCGTGCGGCTGTCATTCATGGCTGGGTTCCGGAGTACGGAGCCAGCGATAGTAGGCATCGTGCAATTTATCGCGGATATTGCCGACCTTTCGCAAACTTCCTGCATCGCTTCTGGCCAAGGCAAGCTCACCCACTTGACCGGTCCGCCTTGAGGGTCGCGATTCAGATCCCCGCGCCTTTGTGGTTTCAAATGCATTCAAGTGATCCGGTCCCTTAGACTTGGACACCAAGAAGACCGACGCCTCAAAGTAGAACCCAACAACCAACAGCCTCTGTTGGCCCTAACGTATCTTTCCGCTGTCACCGTCTGTGCCGCCTTCCTGTGTCGACTTGTCGCATTCTCTGCGTTGCCAAGCGAGAAAGATGAGATTCCCATCCAGCTACTACGGCCAGATTAGCGCCAGCCAGCTTTTTGGACGAGGAGACGTATGCACCGAGGCCTTTCCCAACGAAGGCGCCTATTCCAAGACCTGCACACCAGGCAACACCACATGCTGTCAGCCTTCCCACCACCCGCCTCCTCTTTTGCTTCACAGGCTTTGACTGACATGTCCCAACCCAGGTTATCGCAAAGGACAAAACTTCCCCCGCTGCGTCGACGGCGGAGGAAAAGGATGGTGTTGTGAGGGGTACGTATCTCCATTCCCACCCCAAGTTTCCTTCCCTCTCCTCCCGGGCCCTACTAACCGCTCGTACAGAACCGGCTCCAGTAATTGCTTCGTCGACCAAGCCTCCGCCTGCGACGAGGCCAACGCAGAGGCCTGCACCAATCTCGCTCCCGGCACTAAGAAAGCTTGCTGTCCGCGTGCGAGCAAGTGCGACGATGGCTTCAGGGCGAGCGAGCTTAACGTGCGATGCCAGATGGAGTTTGACGATTTGGTGAAGTTGGCAGCTCCGAAGGTCGGGCTGGAGCTGCCGTCGACGGAGAGCGTTACGGTGTCAGCGACGGGCGGTTCGAAGACGGCGAATGACCAGACGTCCCGCAGTCCGACGGCGTCGTCATCTGGGGGCGAGACTGGGAAGACATCGGGCGCGTCCTCGTCAACACCCACGCCATCTTCAACGTCCCTTACGCCAGCAACGGGCGTCGTCGCACTCCCCTCCGCTTCCAGTTCCCCCTCAAGCACACCTCCAGATACCAATGAACCATCTGCCGGTGTAACTTCCTTTTGGAAATCCAAAGTCGCCATAGCCAGTATAACTCTCTGCATCCTCCTCTTCTCAGCTTTCATCGCCCTGCTCGTCTTCGGTCTCCTCCGCCAGCGCAAGAAGGCGCAAGCAATTCGGGCCATGACCCGATTGCCACGAGGTGCATATCTCCCCGAGCGTCCTGTGTATGTGCCTCTTGAGACTGAGGACAATGCAGCATCAGAAATGAGTTCGACTCCTGCCCAAGACAGCCGGCGACAACGGGAGGTGGAACAGCGTGATCGCGAAATGAGGCTGCCGTCGTATTATGCCGCTTGTCCGAAAGGGCAGCCGCCGGGGCGGGACGGGGAGCAGGAGGACGAGGACGAGCTCGCGGAGCTGGATGATACGCAGGTCAAGTCGGTTCTGAACGGGGAGGGGCCGTGAGCAGGTATCGAGGCGAGGGAGGGACGTCGGCGACGGGACCCTGTGGTGCGGTTATTTCACGCTCGAATGGAGGATGCGATCGAGGACGGAGACATGTGCAGACGGCGAGATGGGAAGACGGCTAGGAGCTCTGCTGGCTCAGGGCTCGGATCGGCAATAAGTATGGGCGGGCGGACATTGTGCGCGGATGGGATCGCGGGTTGTTTGGCTGGTTGTTGGATTACGCGAACTGGACTGACGTCGAGAAGGTCGAAGGAGAGAAAAGAGGTCCCACATCGCCGACGCCATCGGTGCGGGGTAGCTGTTCGCTTCAATGTTAATGGTTAATCCAACTCCTAACTTTTGTTCATTCTTTTCTGCTGTGAATGTGCTACTGAGAACCATTTACACTAACACTTACAACCCTCATCTTTGCAACCCCGGATCTTGCGGCGCGTCTTGAATTCCCCCTCGATTCGGTCGATTCCCACGACATCGTTCACCTCCGAACACAAACAAACCACTGCGCCCGGCGGAGAAAACTCAGATTCACTGCCAAATATGATGCTGTGCGAAGTTGTCTCGCAAGAAGTTGGTTCTCATGTTGCAAGTGGAAGTTGATAAGGATAATCCTAGCACTGCTAGTCAACAACCACAACAGGGTTAAGCCCGTATAGCTCAGTGGTAGAGCGCATCACTCGTAAGCTTCCTTCGGAAAGTGTATCTACGATATGATGAGGTCCGCGGTTCAATCCCGCGTGGGGGCATTTCTTTTTCGATTTTTTTTTGGGAACCACAACATTCACAATTGGCGATGCCGCCGTGGTCGGTTGTTTTTCTTTCATATCTGCTCAAGTGTTTTTTTTTTGTTGGAAGCGGGTGTTGTTGACCCTGCTGTCGTAGATATTGTACATGTGCTTTGTCACTTGCTTGATAAGTTGATATGGAATTTGGAGTTTATTTTGTCGAACACAACCCAGCAATAATGCCCACGGTCCTCCTCCTCCTCCTCCCCGTCTTCGTCCCACAGAGTTCACGTCACCATTACAACTGACTCCCGAATTGTCAAGGGACGATGACATCGAACCTGGCTATGACAGCGTCCCAATGGAACCTGATATTAATAGAACTCGATCCTCGACTGTTGTACAACTTCCTCATCATCAAAAAGTGAACTGCAACATTCCAAACAATCCTGAACTCCAAGAATCATACCGAACCAAAACACACATTCAAAAAACAATCACACTTATCCAAAACAAATACAACCATGTTATCACCCCGCCTCTTCTCCCGGACTCTGCTCCGGCCCCGTCTGGCCTTCCTCCGCAGCCCTCGCGGGCCTCGCCAGCCGGTGGTGACAAAGGGACAAAAGAAGAACATCCATCAGAAGAAAGCAAGCGGTCAGGATGCGGAAGATGATTTTGGTGGACCGGGTGGGCAGGAGTTGTATCCTTTTGCTAGTGCTATTCATCGGTGAGTCTTTCTCTGCCCGGAATGCATGTTCTGTGTAGAGCAGATCTGAAAGGGTTGTAGGATGTAATAATCCCCCTTTATCACGCTTCTCTTTTAACTTGGTTTCCCATTGTTGCTATGCCTCGCTGGCATCCCCTTCCCTTCCCTTCCCGTCCCATCCCCTACCTCGTTTGTAATCAATGAATGCTAACAATCAATGAAGAAAGTACGCAACCCGCACCGCCGTCGGCGTAGCCGCCACCTGCGCCGTGCTCTACACCTCCAAGATGCTGGAGCGCAAGGGGTTTTACAACCAACCGGGAGACCAGTATGTGTTGACGCATGATAATACCAAGGGAGAGCTGGGGGATGTGATGAGGTTGAGGGTTAGGGATGGGCATGTTGTGTGATCGTGGGAGAATGGCCGAGAGAGGATGATGGCTGGGAAAGGGATGGAAGGAGGAGGATCAAAAAGTGATGGAAGGGGTTGAGGACCTGAGAGATTGATCTAGTGTTGATCGACGGGGCAAAAAGGGAGAAGGGATGGCGATTGTCTAGATAATGTAGGAATACGGATGACGGATGCCGGATCAAGTTGGCAGTGCAATCTGAGTTTGGTATATATCGGGCAATCTTATTCGTAGAATATCAACGCACAGAATAGAGCGGAAATACAGCACACCACCAAAACATAAAGAGAGATACATACAAGGAAAAGCCAAATTGCCATCAGACTGCCCGCCCAAACTTTGGTAGGCCTCAGCGGGTGCAAACTGCGGTGCAACCACCTTACCTTACCGGACCTAATTCCTTCTTCAACTGACCATGATCCAATTCATCACTTCCCTCTGTTGTTTCGTTCCTTCCCCCCTCCCTTCCTTCATCTATTTCTTCTTCCCTCCCTTCTTCCTGTCTCCTTCCTTCCTGCGCAAGTGACTGGCCCATGCATGTCTCACTAGCCCTGTAGCCCCGACCGAGCAACATGACATGCCCGGCCCGGTGCAGCTGAGCTCTCAAGGTGACGCATCCAACATGTCCACGTCCATGTCCACGTCCACGTAAGGGTGAATAGGCCACCAACGCTGCCAGACCTCGGGTGCATCCCCATCCCCCTCATCCTCACTGGGCAAGTATACCTCGGGGGCGTCCGCCGGCGGCTGCGCCGGCTTGGTGTCGACTGTTAGCTTGTCGGGGTGGGCATGGCCTTTCTCGAACCAGTCCTTGGTGGTACCCCCGCGTGCCACAAACCCCACACACGTCATGGGCCTGATGAACCTGTCCAGAACCACAAACTCATCATTCTCGTCATAGGGGGGGAATTCAAAGTCGAAATCCAACCACTGGCCGTTGCTTTTCTTCGGGCCGAGGGCTGAGTGATGCCCAAGAAGCCGCTTGTACTGGTCGATGAGAGCCTGCATCAGCCTCTTGGAGATGGGGTACTTCCGCATCGAATTTGTGATTCTCGGCCATTCGATGCCTAAGAGCATGATCCAGCGGGAAACCCAAAGGCTTCCATATTCTGCGGGCGTAGGCCATGGTGGTCCCCTGTCGGGATTGGCCAGAAGCATCTTGATCATAGGCGGGTAGATTTTGTCGGGGTCGGTAACATCAGGCCTGGCCAAACCAGCGTTAGGAGGCTCGTCCTTCTCGCGACTCCAGACGGGTGGATACTGGAAGAAGGTGCCGGCAGCCAGGGCGTGCTGGCTCGGAAACCAGCGGTTGGGAAGGTGTTCTTTGCTAGTAACTGTCGGCGCGGATGGAGGTGCTGCATTCTTCCTCATTGAAATTAACCAGTCATACGGAAGAGACGCATGCATCATAACCTCGAGCATGCAAAAGGGCCACAGGGCCGGATGGCGGTCGAATTCGAAAAGCAGGGTGGGTTTGGTCCCGGGCGGGGCCTTGGGATCAACATAACCTGAACCCAGATCTATGGCGAGGACCTTGAGGTAGGCGCTGTATTCATTGACTGTGAATTCCGCATCGGCACGGTTTCGTTGAAGGACCGCCTGTCTGAATTCGTCAATCAGTCGGCGTAAACGCCCAAACGAATACGGGGTTTTCTGCCAGATCCTGTAAGACTGCTTGTACCAAGGCCGTAGGCTTTTCCACAGCTTTCTGCGGAACTCCATGTACTGGAACGTCTGCTCTTCCTCTAGCCGGAACCTCTGCATCTGGTTCGGTACTATCGGTTGGTGACGCAACAGCGACGGTTGCACGTGTCTCCTGGCGTGGTAGAGCCGCATATGGCCCATTTTGTTGTACCTTGCGTTACTACGCACCACTGGTTCAGCTTTGAGCGCGCCTAGCCCGTATACAGCAACGTGAGAATCCCAGAAGCTCTGGGACTGGAACCGGGAACACCAGTATGTAGGTAGGGGGGCCATCTGAGTGATAACTTTATCCAGCACACCACGATAGGAACCATCCGACAACTCCCGTAGTTCTTTGCCCTTTGCGCGTTGCATCGGGTCATCAAGCCACGATCTTGCAGTAGTAAACGCAGGGCCAGCCCGAGAGAGGAAGTCGCTGTCAGGCATGAAGACGTTTATGGGTCCAACTGTTCTGACGGCGTCAAGAAGGGACTGTTCCTGTGACCAACCCAGTTCCGCTGAGTTCTCGTTCCGGTAAAGCTGCGTGGCATCGACAATTTTTGGATTAGCAAAAGAAATACGGGTGGACGGTAGAGGTAGCGTTCGATGAGTCAACTTACGGGTTCATATTCCCACCCGCCCCAGCCAGATTTGACGTAGACTCTCGCCTGATGAAGTGCATGCTACGCAACACAGGTTAGTCTACGACCGGAGAAGATTGATCAAGAAGATGGTGCTACTTGCCATAAGCTCGTGTACCATCTAGCACACCCTTGTTAGCTTTAATTTGTATACCCCAGGGGTTTTCGCGGGCGCTCATGATCATAGAGGTACTCACTACAAACGCTAACTGGAGCCGCGTGGTGTGTTTGGAAGCAACTTCCTCTGGAGTATTTGAGATGTTGAGCACAGCTTCGAGAAGCATAGTGTTGATTTTGATATCGCTGAATACATCAGGGTCACGCGGGTGTGGAAGGGCGTTGGGATCGAGACGTCTCTCCCCCACCGTTCGCATTGCTGCTGTGTCGCAGTAAGCAGATGTGACACCCGTCTTGCTCACTGATCCATACTTGTCCAAGTCCCGCGGATCAAAGAAGGACCAGATAATCCACTCTGATAAAAGCTCGATTTGGTGCCATAATCGTTGGGCAACCCGCTGGTCGGGCTGCTTGAGCCCTGTTCCTTCCTCACCGGGCGAAACCATCCGCCGGGGCAAAAAGAAGGGATCATTCGATCCTGGCTCGAATGGCTGGACATTCGGGATTGGGACCGAGGTTCCCTCCAGGAGTGCGTAAAGCCAGTCACCGTAAATGACGTGATGCAGCATCCTGTTGGCCATCTCAATCACGATCCGCAGCTCACCCCAGGTGCCGTTATCGTCTACACTCCAATTTCGAGTATTTGTAGGGTGCCCGTTGGCGTCCTTTTCCAACACAACACCCCGCAAATCATACCAGCGGCCCCGGCGGAAGACTTTGTTCCACTTGCTCTCGTCCACGTTAATGAGATCGATGTCGGGGAATTCCTCAACTGTAACGCTGATGTTGGGAAGTTGCATGATTGAGAGGTCCGTCATGAAGACCTCGTGCCAGTAACTTGTCCCTATGATACCCTGGTTGAGGGAAGGAAGCTCCCATGTTCTGATCCCGTGGAGAGTGGTCTGCTGCCACCGTTCGGTAAAGAATAATTCGTCCAGTTGCATGCCCGAGGGCTTCGGTATGGACTTTGGCATCGGGTCCGTGGATGTAGCCGCCTCCTGCAACGCTCGCTTATGCGTCCACCAAAGGTCTTCAGCGAGGCCGTACGGTCCGTCAACAGTCGGGAATATGGGAAGTAATCCAGAGGAGATGATGCCGTTGCTGTCCTCATGTAGCTTAACCCCCCATCGCTCGAACAAATGATCCCCACGACGGCGCGGAGGATGTAATTGTTGGTTTGCCATGATGGGTATGCAAAGGGAGGAAGGTGATGTAGACAAGTGTGCGGAAGAAGTTGAAAAGAGCCAAGGTGACCTCCACAACGTGCACGTCGGCCAAATCGCTGGGAAATTGCGTACTTATGCCTGGATGGCTTCTGGCTCGTCGCGAGAGCTCTGGGTAAACAAAGCACGCCCGGATCCAGTAACTCTGTGCTAGGTGCCTATGGCTGCGTAGACAAAGGCACTCCGGACGCGGATGCGGGTAGCGGTTTGTTGTCCGGAAATTGTGTCCAAGTATGGCCTTGTTCGGGGAGGAGCTACGGCAAGAATCCTTTGTCTCGAACCTAAGCTCCAACGCATCCCTGGCAAGCTGGCCGGGTCAAGGCTTTATCCTCGACACCACGAGCATGGCAAGCGCATAATAGGCAGCGCTCAGAAAGTACGGTAAACCCAGCGCCCAACCGCCGACCTTGACGCCTTGAACCCACAAAGCAGCCATGGTCGGTGCTCCGACCAGCAAGCCGACCGTCTTGACCAGCATAACGATTGAGAAAATCTGAGCTTCCGAAACCACAACAGTGGCATTGCCAGCCGTGCTCATGTCCGGCCCACTGGAATCTGGCAATAATGAAGGTGATTTGAGCAGCGAGTAAGTAAACATGGGGAGTGCGATGCCCATGGCGTAGAGCAGCAGTGACGGTACCAAGGTCCAAGCCGTCGAAGCCATGGCTATAGCGACGGCACCCAGAACAGAAAAGACAAGGCATGTTTGAGCATAGCTGATGTTGTGTCCATCGGCCACCTTGTGGTCTTGGATCGTGAAGACGTCTGGGTCCGAGAGGCGTCGGGACTGAGAGGAAGGCAATGGAGAGGACCGGCGCCGACGCAAGATAGTAGGGATAATGAGATAGAGAAGGAAAAAGTTGAAGACTGCCTTTCCCGATAGCAAATAGCCGACTGAGGTGAACTTCCACCCATATCGCTTAGAGATGTACTGGGCCATGAGCTTGGTGTCGGAGCTGGCCAGGGAGGTGAGGAAGAAGCTGGCGAGCAGGAGTGTGAAGTTGGGCGGGTAGCTGGTTATGACCTTGAAGACGGACGAGATGCGACCAGAGACGGACTCTTTGAAGCTTGTGATGCTGAGCGTGGGAGCCGGGCGATAGGGAAGGTCTTGTGGCAACAAGGGCATATCCGACTCTTGATCGTGCTGGCGTCTAAGAGTACCGGTGTCTGATACGGAAAGGCCGGAGATGACGGGCACAGCGGCGAGAAGAAGGACGATGCCGGCACACAAAGGTAGCCACAGCAATATGCTCATGGTGCAAGAGGCCAGAGCAGGACCAAGCTGGGCGACGAGTATGGCCGAGACTGCATTCACCTGGCCGAAGAAGGTGGCTCTTTGCACACGGTCATGGGTAGCCGTCGAGACCAGCGAGTACACGATCGAGTTGAAGACACAGTCTCCGCCGAGGACTGACGAGAGCGGGCCAAGGGCTAGGGCGGGCAGGGGAAGGGCGTGGTCGAAGTAGCCGACGGCAAGGGTCCAGCAGAGCACGAGGATGCGAGGCACGAGGTTGAGCCGCAGGACTTGGGCGTGGCCGTAGCGGTCAGCAAGCAGGACGAGGGGGATGGTCATGACAAAGTCGCCAGCAACCCAGCCCGTCTCCATGAGGCCCATCATGCTACCCAGATGCTGTTGTATGCCGTCCAGCTTGCACAGCTCCTCGGGCACGTTTCCATCTTGGCCAATTGCCGAAGGGTCGGCGTCGAGATAGAAGTCGCGGCAGAGTCTTCGCTCAATGACACGGTTGAGCGGGAGCTGGTAGAGACTCCAGGCGAGATTGACAAGGGCGACCAGTATCAGTAGAGAGCGAATTGAGGGGGAGGAGTTGGTCGTGATGGCGGAGGAGGAGGAGGACCGGGAGGAGGGGGAAGAGAAGGGCGTGCCGGGCATCGTACTATCGTATTGTATCGTATTGTATTGTCACCTTGTGGTGGTGGTGATGGTGATGGATGAAGAAGGTGAACAGACAAGTAGAGTCTCTCTAAGGTGGGAAAATGAAAGGACAAATAGAGGCCATGTTTCGTTGTCATGGTGGTGGTCGTCGTCGTTGTCCTCGAGAGTCCATGAGAGCAAAACAGGAGCAGATGTCCAAGTGTAGCAAGGAGGTGGAAAGATGGAGTCTGGGAGAAGCACTCAAGACATTTTGCAGATGTCTAGGTACCTTAGGTAGAGATACTCGGGTCAAGGTTCGCAATGTCGATGAGGGAAACATGGAAGGTGAAATGGACTGGTCAACTGCGGGGAGTTTAACGAAGTTGTCTCCATCTCTCCACTCTCCCGCCCGTCGTCCTGTCCAGGTCCACGTGGTGCAGAAGGGCCGACCCACTTTATGTTAGTTTAGGGTACAGATCTGGCCAGTAAGAAGAGGGCTCTATAAAAGGACTAGCCTCCCAACTACCTAAAATTAGGGTACAGACTTCCCTAATATTTTAGAGCCCCTAACTCTAGTTCTACAGAACTCTTATATATAATTAACAGATTTTACCCACTTTTGATTCAACTATATATTCTAATAATTAATAATTTGATTTGCGATACTTACGTTTACGCTAATATTTATAAAAGTACGAATATTTACCCTATATACCTCTACTAATTACCTTATAACGACCAAATTAATAAGCAATTATATCCCTATTAAAGGAATCCTCCCCTAAGACTAACCGTCCCTACTTCGATAGGCCCTCGAAGTTCCGGGACTAGAGTAATAAACTACTTAACTATATTAAAAGTCTCGACCTTACTAACTTCGTATTAAATTTAGAGCCGGCCGTTTAGAAGCCTCCGTTTATCTGTATTAGTAACTATATTATTAAGGGATTAGCCTTATATCGTATTAAATAAATTCGCCGGATTTTTAAAGGCCTTAAAGATAAAATTATCGTCTATACGGCCCCGGCCCCGGCCCCGGCTACGGTTGGAGTAGATTAAGACGAGGAAGCCGAAGCCTTAGAATTTATCGAAATCCTTAAGGGTGTAAAAATTATTAACCGAATTTTAAATTAGTAGACCGACGACGCTACAATTAAATTAGTAGACCTTACCGCCTTTAGTTTATAGGAGTACGAATATAATTATATTAATTAATTGTATAATATAAAGGTCTATAAATCCTTTAAGATTAATAATATTAATATTTGAAAGTAGATATAGGAATTTATATCCCCTTCCTATAAAATTAATAACTTTCTATCTTTCTAATTTATAGCCGAGTAGTATACTAATATTAAGGATAGTTATAATTATAGAGAGGAGGATACTTAAATTAAGGCCTACTAAAAGTATTATAATTATTTAAAATTATTATTAAACGAACTTAATAAGAAGGATAAAGGGATTAATAAGTAAATAAATGGTTAGGACGCTATAATAATTAATATAATTTATTATAACATTTTAGAAATTACTATAACTAACGCCTAGTTTAAAGATTTTTTAAATTACCTATAGCCTATTAAACCTATTTAAGTATTTAATACCTTTAAATATTTTAATAAGAAAGTAATAATTAATACCTTTAATTTTCGTTTAGTATCTAAGGACTTCCGCTATAAAGGATTAAATAAACGACTTTTTATTAGCGTTAATAAAGTTAAGGACTATAAAAGAGCGTTCGGTATAGGATTAACTTTTAACGGTTTATAAGATAGTAATATTGAGAACGAAGATATTCAATTTAGTAGGACTTAGAATTATCGTAAGAGAAAGCACGAAGTTATAATTATAAATTTCTTATTATTATTATCCCTAAATATTCGTTATAAAGCGTATTAATAGGGTCTCTATATAATTAAATATTATTAATATTTATTCCCTTCCTAGAGGATTAACCTTAAATAGAAGTTTATTAAGAAGGTTTAAAATAGAGTTAAAAAGAATTTCTATAACGATTTAAAATTGAAGTAAGAAGTTAATTACTATAAATAGGAGACAAAGTAAGGGAATAATAATAATAAAAATAATTAATTCTCTAGCGAAAGTACTTAGGAAACTATAACTAATTATAAAATAGTTATTTATTAGGCGGCTCTCTAAGTAGGAGAAGGAAATTTAAATCCGTACCTTCTTAAAAATAGCGCTCTCTTCGATTTTAATAACTCCCTTTATATCTTTAATAAGATTAGCCGTTTTATTAACTTTTATTACGCTCCCTACAATAACGGCCTTTAGGTTGGAAATTCTTATATTCTTATTAAAGGATATAGTAATATAAATATTATAATCTAAGGATATAGAGGTTTAAAGAAGCTTCGTTTTAATAATATAGTTTTTTACCCCGACTTTATAGCTAACCTTATTTCTCTCTACTTCCTTTATAAGAAAAATCTCTATTAGGACTAGTAATTACCTAATAATTATATACAAGGATTAAATTATTCCCTCTTTTATTACTTTATAATATAATACTATTAAACAATCTTTAAAGACTTCTCTCCTTCCTTTTCTAGAATTACTTTCTTTACCCGGCATAATTAATTTAATTCTCTTAACAGCTACAAATATTATAAAAAAGAGGCTATTATTTAATATTACCACCTTAATTATTATAGCCCCTAAATTTTAAATTACTTTACTAACGTTATTAGCACTCGTTTTAAAAGCCCTTCTACTATATACTACAACGTATATACTATATTAAAAATTAAACGATAGGTTAGTTATAAACCCCGCGACCGTAACTATAATTTAAGAGAAAAATTAGTTATAGACTTCCTCGACTATAAAAAGAACCGGCAAAAATATTCTAACGTTATACTTATTACCTACAAATATATAGGTTATATATAGGATTACTATATAATAGACTACAAAATTACTATAATTGCCTCCTTCTTTAACGACTTTTTTATAATATTAAATACCTAGTATAATATTTAATTAAAAGTTATCGAATATAATAACGAAATTAGTAGATCCTATATAATAAAAGAATTTTTCGTTCTAAGAGGTATCACTACTAAGCCCTCTATTCTATATATTTAAATATAGAATAGTAGCGTAGAATGTTTAGGAGGTATAATTAAGGAAAAAGGTAGAGTAATAACCTAGAATTCTTATTTCGTTAAAGATTTGTAATTAGAAATTATTTCGGTAGTAGTCTACTTTATTAACCGGTCCCCTAGACTCTTCTACGATTAGAAATCCCTATACGAACGTTTCTATACCTTTATTACTAAACGAAACGGTTTTAATATAATAACCCCTTATAAATTAGACTTTATTCATCTTTATATTTATAATTATAAAATATACGCTATAATTATAATTATTTAAAAGAAAGAAGAAAGAAAATAGAAGATAAACTTTAAAGTATAAATCGGATATTTAATCGGCTATACTACGTCCTCTATCTACTATATTTAAAACCCTATTACTAACGTAATTATTAATACTTATAATATATTATTTAATAAAAATATATTTTATTCTAGGGAGGTGCCTATAGAGGTATAGTCTTTAAAAATCTCTTCTAACGAATTTTTTATACTATTCTAAAAATATAACTAAATAACTCTAGTATTAGAAATCTTTAACTTTATTAGTAGCCGAATTAACTTCGAAGATACTTAAACGTATAATATTTTTAACTCTCTTTTCGAATTTGAATAACCCCCTTAAAAAGGAGAGACCGACTATATATTTCTAGAACCCTAGCTAGAAATTTCGAATACCCCCGCAGAGAGGATATTTATCGATTTTATCCTTAACGGATACCTTATTCCTCTAAATATACTACTATTAAATTAGCCGCCGCTTACCTCCTTCTTCGCCGGCTTTTATTTAAATCCCCGTACTAAAGATAAAATATATAAAGGCTTCGAACTATAGAAGGCCGCCTTTAATATTAGTAAATTTTACTAATTTACAACTATATTTAATAGTAAACTTATTACGAAAGCGGAGCTATAGCGACTTATCCGTAATAATAAAATTATTACTAAAAAGGAAGTCGAATCTTTAGTCCGTATAAATAAAGTCTAATTTATTTATAAATATTATTTCCCCCTAGTACTTAAAAACTACAAATCTCTTAATTATTATATCTTTAGAAACTTCTTTAAATAAATAGAATAAACCTATTTTAATAATTATAAAGAGATAAGGATTTAATTAGAGGTTAATAGGGATAAGCTACGCTCTCAAAATAAATAGATCTTTAATTATATATAGGTATATATATATAAATTCTTTAAAAATAATAAATTTAATAAAGTTAAAGTACGTCTCATTGTACGTAGAGATTAGTAGGTAAAGAAGGTAGGGTAGGAAACGTACGTTTCTACCTTCGCTAGCCATTTATTTTATATTCTTATTATTATAGCCGCCTAATTCAACTTCGAACTTATCTAATACAATACTATTAATACTTTTATTAATACTTATATAGATAAAAATATTTATATATATATACCCCCAGGCTATAAAATCCCTAGTAAGGTCTTTAAAATATTTAAAACCCTATACAATTTATAGCAATCCCTACTCCTCTAGTAATAAGAATTTATAAATACCTTTAAAATAATAAACTTCGAACTAATCCTTAAAGAACTATATATCCTTATTAATAACGGCGTCTTCGTCTTCTATTACGTCGATAATATAATCTTTATATATTACCTTAATAAGGCTACCGCTATAGAGGGATATATAGATAACCTTAATTAATAATATTATATAATTAGAGGAGATGAATTATAATAGTTCTTGGGTATTAAAGTTATTCGAAACCGATAAGTAGGAAAAATTTAGTTATCTTAACGTTCGTACCTATAGAAGATCTATTATTTTGCCGGTACTAAATATATTATTTTAATCCCTATATTTAACGTTAAATTGGTTCCCTTTAAGGGTAAAGCTTTACCTTATTTAATATACCTTTATTAAATTAAAGTAGGTTCGATATTATATACTACTATTATTATATAACCAGATATTGCTTTTACCGCCAGCCGTCTCTCTAAATATAGTTATAACCCTAATCTAAATTATTATAAAGCTATAAATAAAGTACTTTACTACCTCTACGCTACTACGGATATAACTCTATACTATAAAAAAAATTAGATTTTCCGTATTATTTTAAACTTATTATTTATAAATAATTCTATAGATTGTAAAAGCTCCTAGGGATTTACAATATAGTTCTTTAAAGGATTAATCTACTAGGGTACTATTAAATAGATAACGATAACTACCTCTACGACCGAGGCAAAACTTATCGTACTTACTAATATAGTTAAGGAAGCCCTTTTTACAATAAGATTTATTACTAATCTTACAGTAAAATTGATTAATCCTATCCCTATTCTAGAATATAATAATAAATAGACCATTAGGGCTTTAACGGTAGAGGCTACAAAGCTAATAACGAAGCTCAAATATATAAATATCTATAAGTATTAAGTAAAATAAAAGGTATTTATTAGAAGGATTAAGATTAAATATTTAAAAATGGTTAAAATGCCTATAAACGGTTTGACGAAGGTATTAAACTTCTAGAAGTACGTAGTATTTATAAAATTAATTGGTATAAATTTAGTAAAGGATAGAAAATCGAAAAGATAGGAAAATATAATAGTATATATCGAAATGGATAAGATTAATAAAGAAATAAACCCTAGGATAATTATATAATACTATAAATAGTTTTATTTCTAACTAGTTTAGGCAATTTCGTCTCTAAAAAAGATTTTAATTAGAGAGGTATATTAATTTAGGGTATAGATCTAGCCAGTAAAAAGAGGGCTCTATAAGAGGACTAGCCTCCCAACCACCCAAAATCAGGGTATAAACCTCCCTAATATTCTAGAGCCCCCAACTCTAGTTCTATAGAACTCTTATATACAATTAATAGTCTCAGTTCTTAGACCTACTGGACCTCCGAACCCTACCCCCCCCGTTCTGCGGTAGTAGGTCTAAGCGGGTTTTACGTTTTTTGGCCGTCGGCTGCAGAGTAATAAAAATTAAAAATGAAATTTTATTCTAATCGGAGTAAAATACTTACTCTAATTAGAGTAAAATTAACCGCCCCCGTTATAATTAATTATTTACCTAATAAACGACTTTAATTAAAATAAAATGTATTAAGGTATAATATCCGATTTATTCGATCCGTTAGATCCGATTAAATATTCATTTAACGAAACGCCCCTTCCGCCTTTATATAATAACCGATCTACGTTCGTACTTAATTCGTACGATTTTATATCCGAATTAAATTTACCCCTAATTAATCCTATTTATAGCTATTCTACGCCCGTTCCGAACCCTAATATTTCAATTTCGACCCCTACCCCTATTCGATATATCCTATCAATTATTTATAAATTGCCGGATTATAGTTACGACCCTAATTAATTACTAATTGAAAGTATTAAATAGTATTGGTTTAAGCTTTACTTTAAAAAGGGAAATTTATAACAATTTATTTATAATTGGGTAAAGGTAATTCGAAATAATAATTGGTTATTTAGAGCCTATATAAAGGAATTTATTAATTCCTTACGTAATAAATATATATATAAAACTCTCCTTCGTTAAAACGTTATTATATAATTTAAAAAGTAATATCGCTCGTCCGATATAGAGGCTCTTAATTAGGAATTTAATAAAGAATTAATATTTCTTCTCTAATATAAGCCTAAAAAGAAGAAAAAGAAGAAAAATAAAAAACCTAAACCTAAAGACGTAGAGGCCGAATCTATTGAATTTAATAACTCTTAAATTGGAGACCCCGAATTCTAAAATCTCGGACTTAAAGACGTTAAAATTAGAGAGTCCGCCGACTTTATACTATTCTAATTATTTGTAAAACTTAACGCTTCCTCTATAGTCGGGGGCAATATACTATATAATATTACAAATTTATATAGTATTTAATAAATTTTAAATATTATATAGTAAAATACAACGTACCTTTAAAAGTGCGTACTTTAATTATATTTACTCCTTAAGGATTTAATAGAGTATTAACATACCTAAGAGAAAAAGTACAAACGCCGAACTTATTATAACGAATTTATTTCGCCTTATATTTATATAATTTTTACAATTTTTATAAGTATTCGCGCCCTCTATAATTCGGATTTCTTTTCCTAAATTATAGGCCTTTATTTATATATAAACGGTATTATAAGGCGTATTTAAAATATATTAGCTAAATTAAGTATTTATATTTCGTATAGTAGGACGATTATAATTATTAAAACTCTTACAATTATTGCAATAATTAATTCAATTCTTAAACATTTTATTACAATTAAATTAATATTCTTAATAAAATTTTAAATATATTATATCCAATCTTAATTTTATCGTTATCTATAATAATTATAATTATTTTAATACTATTTAAAGCCTTAGTATTAATTGATAGGATACTATATGTAATTTTATAACTTATTTATTAATAAGTAGTTCTAATATCCCCGGACTATTCCGACTATATTAATTCTAACCTACCGTTCTATTTTAAAAGGTTTAGATTATTCCTTTATTCGCCTTAACGCTACGTATATTTCGTTATACCGTCGACTCACTTATAATATTAAAATTATAATTATTATTTCCAATTATTAAATAGGACGGTTTTACTACTCGTCCCTTCTTTAAAATATAGTAATACCGGATACTTAAAAACTTTATTCTCTAGACCCCCGCCTTCGATAAAAACGAGGGTAAATTTACTAGCGTTTACCGCCTTTATAATAAATTATTTCTCGACCTTCTAAATATAAAATAGGAATAGTTCGGCAATTAGCTTTTCTTTATTTATAGCAATTAGAAAACGATATCGTATATTCGGAAGATTATTTCAATATAATTAGAAGCGTAGTCCGTATACGATTATAAATAGTAGATAGTCTCTATCTTTATATTCTTTTATATTAAATTAAACTTTATTAACTTAATTTTTTGGCATTTTTAGCCTCTTATAAAATAGGATATTTACGGCCTTAATCGGGCGAAAAAGATAAAGCCCTAGAAAATCGAATTCTATTACAAATTATAGTTTCTTTATAATATATTCTATTTTAAAATCCTCGCCTTCTTTATACGAAACTTCGTAGACGGGCGTTTTCTAAACCTTACTATCCTTAATCGCAAAAGTATAAAAGTAATAATTATAATTACCTTTTAGATCGATAGCCCCGCTTATATATCTATATAATTTAATAATATATATATTAAAGTATTTACTTTAGAGGGATATATTAGTAAATATAATATAGATAATGCTAGTAGTAGTATTAATATACGATTCTATAGTATCTATCGGTATTTATATATTGTCCGGGTATTAATTATTCTTATTCGCGCCGTCTAATTTAATAATTATAATATATTCCGATAAATTGTTAATTATTTATTACTCTTCTTCTATAGTAGAAAGAGTATAAATTATAGGCCCGAGATACTATATTTCTCTTAGTTCTTGCGTCCGGAGGTTATAGACTACGAATTGTCCGAAATTATTTTAAAGTTTAATTTAATACGATATATTACTATTAGTAGTAAATAGAAAGAGATCGATTTAATATTGGAGTATATTAATTATTCCTTTGCCTTTAATATTAAATATAATAAAAATTCTACGTACGATATTAAATCTATTTTTATAGAGATGTTGGCTATAGGTCCCCTTACTATAGTTATTTATAAAGTAGTCGAATTAGAATTCGGGCGACCTAATAATAATAAGTATATTAATCCGTCGATTAATATAGATATTATTAATTATATATATATAATATATAAGAACGGATTTGTAAAGCGGCGTTATAGGCCGTCAGACCCTGCCGATTTTAATGTACCCGATTTATAATATAATAGTGTATATAAAATATTATTTAGTACTTTCTAATAATTTAATAGTAAGGAGGTACGGCCGGAGTATAAAGAAGATTAAGAGTATTTCGATTTCTCTAATTATAAGGAAGATAAACTAATTGTAATTAATAATATACGTAATGTATCCGACCCTAATAATAGCGATAACGAGGTAATTTAATTAATAATTATCCTAGGTTATATATAATTTAGTACGCCCTTCCTTTATACCTTAGCGAAGGCTTATATTTTAAGGTTTAGAATAGCGCTTTATCGGTTTCTAATTAATATAGGTATAGTCTACCCCTCGAATTCTATATAATAATAGATTTTATTCCTATAAGAGTTATTATATATAATATCTTACTATACTTCCCCTCCTACTATTCTACGAATTTTATAGGCGAGATTTTATTCCTATCGGAGTTGCTTCTAGTTAATAGGTAGATAATATATTAATTATTAGTTCGTTTGCTAGGTACGCCGTCCTCTCGGTCCGATGATAGTTGGTAGTAAAGACCTATTTAAATTTGTAGTAGACGCTATTTAAACCGGCTATTTATATAGGATAGAATTATGTATAATGAAGGTCGTTTATTTATTGTATGTAGGTAGCCGGTTTATAAGAATATACCTATTTAATTTCACTAACTATTACCGATTATTTATTAGTTATTTCTTTAGTTGGTAAAAGAGCTATTTTTCGATTTTATTCTACTTTTGCCTATAAGAACCTTAGGGTACCTTCTACTATTGCGCTTTCCTATAAAGATAAAGGTATTTTTAAGTAGAGGAAAAGAGATGAAGAATAGGATTATTTATTTATATTAATTGGTAACGAATATCCATCTTATCTTCGCCGGTTGTTTATTCCAAATTAGTTTTCGATTTTACTCCACTTTTGCCTATAAGAACCTTGGGGTACCTTCTACCACTACGCTTTCCTATAAAGATAGAGGTACTTCTAAATAGAGGAAAAGAAATAAAGAATAAGATTATTTATTTATATTAATTGGTAATAAGTATCGATCTTATTTTCAGACAATTCCTATCCAAATTAGGCTTAGCATAGTTAGTTATTTATATAAATTTTAATAATTAATTAATCTATACGCTATACCCTTCTCCTACTATAAATTACTCCTTCCTTTCCTCTTATAACCTTTCCTCTTATAACCTCTCCTTCTTTAGTAGTACCCGATTAATAATTCCTCCTAGAGTAAAATCTCTATTACTATTAATATTATAGCGCCGCATTTTAAATAAATTATAAATTTAGTAGAGTAGACTCTATATATTGCCCCCCCGATCGATATTAGAGAATTATAATTATTATAGTACCTAAATCTCGCTTAGTACTACGACCCGACTACCTATAGTATTATATTATTAGATAATTATAATTTGGCGTTGGTTATAAAGGGGTACCCCCCTAATACCGGATTTAAGAATTTCGATACTATTTATTAAACCGTTAATAATATTTTATTATAATTAGAAGGTAGAAACTTTACTTTCGTATAGAGGGACCCTTAAGCGATAAATATATTAGAGCGGGAGGCTAAGAAATTCTAAAAGAATATATTTGCCGGCTAAACGCTAATATACCCCTTATTTCTTTCGGACGTTAATATTATAGGCCCTAAATTCGCCGGATTAGCAAGATATAATATTTTAATAGACTTTTATTAATACTTCGATTATAATTATAAATTTTATTTATAGTTTTTTTATATTTAGTAAGGTAGTTTTTATTCCCGTAAGAGTTATTATAATTTTATTCGGACGGGAGTTATTAATATAATAATTTTTATAGGAATAAAAACTGCCGTTTAATCCTCCTTATTCCTATTAAAATAAAATATACCCTAGCTCTACTAGGCGGGATCTACCTAAAATTAGGGTAGTACCCAGAATATTTAACCTATTAGAACCCTTCTAATAGATATATATTAATAGGAAGTAGTAATTAATTAGTTCGGGCCCTTAACTAACTTTAAAATTTTAAATAAACCTAAAGGCTAGGCTGGCGTTAAATACCCGGCTTCCTACTAAAAGCTTTATATTAGTACTTTTAATAATTTTTTTAATTTCTATATCGTTTATATTATAATAGCGATATTTACTACGCTATTTAGTAATTTATTAATATACGCCGTTATAATCTATAATAGAGACTTTAATCCCCCTCTAGTAGGTTTTAAAAGTAATAATATTTACCTAAACGAAACTATTATAATTAATCTCTTCTTAACTATACGTAGGATAATTATATAACCCCGCTACTAAAGCGTACTATAATATTAATAAAATTTAGTAAACGATAATACTTATACCCGTAATAGCTATTACATAGACGATTAATTCTATATCTAATAAACCTTTGCTTTTTTCTTATATAGGAAATTAGGTAAAGTTACCTTTGGTATTATTTATTTAATTAGGGGCATTAATATTAAAATTAAAGGGCTATATATATTTAGTATTCTAAGTATTAATTTTGCGCCCGCTAGGGCGGCGGATTAAATACCCGAAATATAATTAGACCTTATATTTATAAGCCTTAAATAATATATATTTAGGTAATAGGAAAAGGAATACGAATTTTATGAATTAATAAAAGAAGAATTAGATAGTTATAAGTACTTTAATAAATAGGCCCGGCGTATTTACTAATATAACGCTTTTACTACCTTAAGTATTTTATTATATAGCCTAAGGAGTATATATTATAATTCCGTTATAAAGGGCGTATTAAAAGAATATAGCTCTATCTCCTTCGGAGAGGATATATCGCTTCGTTTAGACTATTAATCGTTAATAGCTTTATTAGAGGGTTTGTAAAATCGTTTTAGGAAACCGATAATTACCGATTTAATCGTCGATAAAACTTTATTCCCTTTATTTTATAAGGATAATATTTAGACCGCTATATATTTATCTAAAGCGAATTATATAGTCGATTATATCGTTTAGCTAGCTAGGGAACCCGGGTCTACTTAGGAGGCTACCTAGGCTTCTATTTATAAAGAGATTAAAAGAAATACCTTATTTAAATCTTTAATTAAAAGGAATTATCCTTTAGCTAATTATACTATAAATATAGAGTTAATTATAGGGGGGATACGGGCGTTTAATAAGACTATTTAAAATATTATTAGCGAAGAAGACGACCCGCTTATATTTAACTATAATAAATTTAAAGAGACTTATAATTAAGCGAATTAGGACTTTAAAACCGAAGGGACGAAGAAGTATTACCTTCTCCTATACTAAATTATTAGTAAGTATAATTTATTTTAATTATAATTAATTTATTATTAATTCCCATAGGAGTAAAATCTAACCCGTACTAATTTATTAATAAATATCTATATTATTTATCGTATATTCTATTTACTCTTAAGAAATATTATATTTATAAGCGAAGTTAGGATTGGTAAAACTCTAATTTACGGTACTATCCTTTAAATAGAGTATTTAAAGCTATAGAAGCGTTATTCCGAAGGTAAGCCTATCCTAGTATATTTAAGTATAATTATTATACTATTTAATTTAGTTGTTTAAACCTTTATTAAACTTCAGCAATTCTTCTCGGGCCTTAATATTCGCATTTAATTTAAATCTCCTATTTAAATTAAAGAAGTAAATAACCGATAGAATAGAACGCTAATCTAAATAACCTTTAATTAATTTATAAATAATTGCGTACGGGGCCGAAATTATTCCGACCTGGTTAAAATTATTATTATTATAATATATTATATTATTATTAAATATTAGGCTATAAAATATTCGGCAACGATTAGGAAGGGCGAACTAGTTCGTAGTAAGGACGAATACGTCCTATAGAATAGGTTTATAATTATTATATTGAATTAGGCGGATAATAGTACCGATTCGGAGCTCTCGGATCCGGATTTAAACAACGACTTTTATAATACGGAGGAGGACAAATTAGATAATAACGCTTATAGACCTCCCAGTAATTCTTAATAAGTTTTTACTCTAATAGGAATAGTAATTCCTAATTCTAGTAGGAGTAAAATATATTAGTTGCTAACTTTCTATAAGAAAAAGAAGTAAATTATAACGGTTATTTATACTATTATTACGTCTATAAAGAATATTAAATTCTAATCGCTTATTATAAACGAGGCCTAATTCGCCAAAAATATAAATTCGATTATTTTCCGCTTTATTAGGAAAATTCCTACGGTTATTCGCCTAATCTACTTAATAACCCCGACCTTTAATTGCTTAAGGGATATTATTATATTTACTACGTTTATATAGGAGGTAAACCTTTACTAGTTCTTTAAGAAGTTAAATTACTTTATTAATATAATAATTATAATTGACGAGGACGATTTCGTTATTATATATAAAAATAGCGGGGATTGTATTATTTAGCCCGAGACCCCGCCGGCTATCTGTAAAGCTTTAAACGATATTAAATATAAATAGAACTTTAAATAGTAATACTTATATTTATAAATATAAATATATATCGCCTCTATTAATTCCGTTAAAATTATTAGCGAATTAATAAATAAGATTATAAAAGAGATATAAGTGCTATTAGTAAATAGGGGTATAATAACCTTATTTATACTCTTTAATAGAACGAAATTTTATTCCTCGGCGGATATCCTACCTATAAGGGTCTATATAGTCTATTTATTATACGGGCTTAAGAAAGAGTTAGTAGCGGTATTAATTAATAATTTTTTAAAGAGTATTACTATAGACCCTTCCAATTATAAGATCGACGAGATAAACCCTTATAAGGTTAGCGATAGTAATAAAGATTAGAAGATCGCCCTAAATATAATTCTAATTAAGCTATATTAATTCGCCGTATAGCATATTTATAAATTAATAATATTTACCTATAATTCTATTATAGGTAACCAGCCCTTGGATACGTTTAACCGGGCGATCTAACGGCTTCGTTAGATTAAATTTAAATTTAATAAGAAAAAAGAAGTAAATATACGTTTCGGCGTCGAAATTATTAATAAATTAATTAAATTCGATTATAACGGAGGCTTATTATATATATTCGCTAATTTAATTATAGACGATTCCTTTATACCCTATATTAATAGATTATATATATTTAAATAAGTATTATCCAATTCGCCCTTCTATACCTAAATAGTAGGTAAGTGCGCCGAGGCCTTTTACGAAAAGAAATATATATTAGTAATCGCCAATTCGCTATAGTCCTAAATATAAGAAACCTTCTACCCTATTAATTTTATTCTTAGTAAAATTGAATTATTACTTCCGATAGGAGTAAAATCTATCCTTCCTACCTACTCCCGTCGGAATAATATATATATTAGAAATTAATTATTAAAATAGGATACTATACTTATTCCTACGTAAATTCGGCCTAAAGGTCGATATAGTATATAATAAGTAGACGTAAACGGAGTATACTTATATAGTAAATAGATAAAATTCTACTACTACGGATATAAACGTCCTTATTCTAAACTCTGCTATATATATAGCTAGGCTCAACTTCTACTACTAATACTATATTAATATTAATATGAATTTCGTTTAGAATTTGAATATTATCCTTTAATATATAGGGAGATTATATTGTATTAGTTAATATAATATTGTAGAATAGTACCTGCTAATTATATATAGTATAGTTTACAATTAGATTGAAGAACAAATATTACGAAAGGTTAGTATTATCTATATTAATTCTTATTAATATAAAATATATTAATATTCTTTAATATATTTATAAACTCGTACCGAGCCTGGACTTAAATAAAAAGGGAGTATCCGAAGTAGTTAAGTAATATTTTAAAACTTTAGTCGGGTATAAAATATTAAAATATTTATTCTCTTAAAACTTTAACCGTTTTTTATAGTTTATTAAAGTCTTATAGGGGGTAGAAGGTTATTACTTACCCCGAATTAAAAATATTAATTATTTCTATTTTAAGTTATACTCTATCCTAATATAAATTATTAACGACGGTTATAGGGATATAATCGATTAGAAAAAGTTTAACGATTACCTCCCCTTATTCGGCTTATATTTTATTAAATAAAGTTTAGATTTAAAAATTTACGAGGACGTTTTCGCCGAATTAGAAAATATAGTAAAATATATTAAAATTATTATTTAACGCTTTATAAAGTATATACTAGAGGATATTAAGAAGGAAATAGGGCAATATATTAAAGTTGTTAATTAGTTCGTTAGGGTAAATAAATAGAAGATTGAGGTAACCTTTAAAAATAAAGCGATTAAGGCCGAATTAACCGAAGAGGTTATCGATTGGAAGATAGCGCTTTTTATAAGTAAGTAGGGCGAATTAGTAAGGATATTTACAATAAGGGTAAAGGTTAGTAAATTTAAAAGGATTAGGTAAGTTTCTAAAAGCTAATTATTTATCGACTTTATAAATAATAAAAATACTTTATTTATTAAAATTAGGGAGAAGTAGGACTAGTCCGAATTATTATTTATAATATAGTCGAATAAGCGTTATAAATCTATTAATAATAATATTAATTCTATTAAGAGTAAAATCGACGGGGTAGAAGAATAACCGGGTGATTTTAATAGTTTAGGTATTAATAATTCTAATTTAGGTATTAATAATTCCTATTTAAATATTAGCAATTTTAACGATAATAGTAATATTAATTCTACTAAGAATAAAATTAACAGGGTAGAAGAGTAATTAAGTAACCCTAATAGTTTGGGTATTAATAGTTCCTATCTAAGTATTAGTAGTTCTAATTTAGGTATTAGTAATTCTAACGATAATAGTAATATTAATTTTAATAAGAGTAAAATTACGAGAATATATATAGACTATATAAACAATTTTAAAAGTATTTAAATAGAAGATAGGGATATTTCTACCCTAATTTTTACTATCTTTAATACGAATGCTAGGGGTATCCTTAAAAAGATTGCCGAATAGGTTGTCGGATATTTATTAACTTTTAATATAATATCGATCAACGATTCCGAAAATATAATTATACAATTTATAATAACTATATAGAAATTTTATATTATAATATCGATAGTAAATCGGGAATTTAATAAAACTGAGTTAGCCCCTATAGAATTCTTAAATTAGGAGCTGGACTTTAGGTTTATTAAATATTTAAAGAGTTTTTTATTCGAATAGGAAGCGGTTACGAAGCGCGCTATTAAAAGTATAGGTAATTTCGGCGGGGTTTTTGAATCGATACTACGGTTAGAATTTTATATATTGAAGGTCGGCTAAGTGTAGTTTAATTATATAATTGCGGCGGGATACCTACGCGGTAAGGAAATTTATATAGATTAGGAAACGTCCGACTAAGTTAATTTAAAGGAATTATTCTATATTTAAATTAAAATTATTAAAATATCCGCCGAAAATGCTAATTATAGTAGATTTGCCCGTAATAGGCCTCGGATATAAATTCTATCCTTATTTATTAAATTTATTAGAATAGATTCGATTTCATTTTAACGAGAGTAAAGTTAGCGTTGGGTTATATTAGTAAATAGGTAGATTAGAGCCGTTCGTTTAATTTTACTTTAATTAGAACTATTCTTTTTAATTTTAATATAAGTAAATTTTAAGCGGTCTAATCCGGCTTACGATATATTAACGGATTAATATAGCGAGATATTAATAGCCGTAGAGGGAATTAATATTTAGGAGGATTTTAAGGACTGATATTAAAAAAGGATTTATAAATAGTATTTGTATAGATATATTCCGACCTAGGTTTAGTTTTCCTTTTAGTATTACTAATTTTATATAAGTCTATAGTATAAGAAAGGTACTTTTATTTGAAATTCGTTATATGAATATAAATAAGTAAATAATTATAATTTTGTATAATAAGGTTAATAATATAAATAAGTAAATTAGAGAATATTAATACTTCGGAGTCTTTAAAGATATAGTAGTATACGAATTAATTCGGACGCGACTTATTTATATTAACGAAGCCTATAATTACGTATATAATATTATAATAGCGCTATATAGAAAACTATAATAATATTCTCTAATTATTTTTAAGGATCCGATAGGTAAGATAACTTTTTTAAAGTTGAAACCTAAATCGCTTTTACTTTTTTACTCTAATATTTTTTGTATTTTTCGATATTGAGCCGGGCTAGCTATTGTTTACTCCTTAGCGCGCTATTAGATTTACTATGGTAGTTGTATTATTTATTCGCTTAATTATATAACCCGCCCTAATTAAGAATTAATTTCTATTTATAATTACTAATTGCCAATCGAGTAGATTAATATTATTATTTAGTAAGGTTGAATATAGATTATAGCTAATAGTTATTAATCGGAGAGGCTTATTAAAGTTAGGGACGACGGATTCGGGTTAAAATACTATTTTACTTCCCCGCCCGGTAAGTAAATACGAACTTTAATATATTAATTATATAGGTCCGATTCGACGGGATCTTTACTAATTTACTACTTCGTATATTAGTTTCTTACTTCCGTAATTGAATAGCTTGCGAGTAAACAATTTAGATAATTATTGTAGTATTATAGCTACTTATATATTGTATTAGCGATTAAACGAATATTTATATATTAGATTATTAAGCGGCGATAATTTAATATCCTAAATACTTTAAAGATTATTATATATTATAATCTATTCGCCTATATTATTTACCGCCTCTATAATTATTATTCTAATTTATATTATATTATATTTAATTTAGTAGCCTAAAACGTATAGGCAACCGTATTTGAAAGGGGAAAACCCGATCCCTTCGACGAGGATTATTATTTATATAATCTAGTATTATATAAAAATTTCTATAAAGAATTATATGTAAGTTTAACCCTTAACCTATATAAATCCTTTTTAAACGCTTACGTCTCCCATTTCCTCGCCTATTGAATATATCCAATCTATTTCTATATTTATTATATATTATATTTTTATTACTCTTTAATATATTTTACTATATTACTTATTTATTATATTACTTCTTCCGTTATATTTTCCGGTACGATTTATATTATTAATTGCCTACGATTATTCTAGTGTAAAAATTTAATTAATCGACCGAATACTTTGCGCTCCGATAAATAATTCTAGACTTTAATATTTTGGGATGTATTTTCAATTAAATTCTAATTGTTAATTAAATATAAATTTCGTATTGTAGATAGGTATTATAATAACGACCTTTTTATACCGGATATAGAAAGGGATCGATAGTTTAGGGAATAAGTATCGAGCCTATAGGTAAATTTTACTATTAAAATTATAAGACTACGTACTATTAATATACTAATTGGGCGACGGGTTAGAATACTTCTAAATATAAAATATATTCTCTTATAATATTTACCGCTTTTCCGGGCAATTATTATCTATTTTATACTAATATTATAATTAATTATAATAGCGATAATATATTAGCCGGACGACGGGCTAAAATATTTAAATAACCGCTTAAAGCCCGGTTTTAGTCTAAGAATATTAAATTCTACCCGGACGCACTACTCTAACCCGCGCCTTCTTAAAATATAGAAAGTAATAATATTAATAAGAAAAAGAAATAGTCCGAAGTATAGTACCCCCTACTTTATCCTTTATATTAAATTCTATTAATTAACCGAAGCTTTACCAACTTCGACCTTACTACTAAAAAATAGCGAGAGTTTTAAATAGGGCGAAATTTTTAAATAATAACTTTTAAAGAGGACGAAACCTAATACGAGAGGGAAATATAAAGTAGAGGGGAATATAGGAAATAAAATAGAAACGGAGGAGGAGAGGGTATTAAAAAATATTTATAAATAGTTCTTTAAATATATACGTCCCAAAATATATACTATCTCCTATCCCTATCCAAATTTAATATTTTATATTAATATTAATTTATCCGATATAAATAGAGAGGAATATTCCCGTCGTTAGATTTAGAAGACCTCCTTTTTATATTAAACCCCGGGGTTACGACGTTATCTAATATTATATTTTATAGTATTATATTCTACGTAAAGTGCGCTTAGTTAGTATATAATAATTATATTTCGATTATTAAAATACTAATTTTATAGAAGGAAGTCAACGGTCTTTTTATATTCGCTATTATAGAAGGGTTATATATTTAGTCGGCCGTTCTAATTATTCCCCTCCCCAATAAGAAACGCCCTCTATAATTATATTTTAAACCGATCGCTTTCGATCTACTATCGGCCGATTCTTAAACGATATAAAAAGAAGACCCCCGAATACTATATATCCAAATTATTTTAAAAGAATATTAGATTGGATTAATCGTTAAATATATATTTCGCCGTTTCGATAATAAGTTGAATCTAGTTCGGGCTTTATATTCCGACCACCGGTTCCTATAGCGCGTTATTTTATTAGAATTCGATACTATAGTATTTATATAACGTTAGGATATAGGAAAATTTAATAGTATACTAAAACCGGCCGGTTAGGATCGTCTAATAGTATTACTAATTACTTATTTATATAACGACCGTTAGAAAGCGAATTAAATATTATATTCCCCTCCAATATTATAATATTAAAGCGTTAAGGTCGATATCGATATAAACGGCTTAAAGAAATTGGAATTAATATTTCTATTAGATAATATAAAATTAGAAGAGAAGAGTCTCTTCAAATATAATTATTTATAAGTATTATCTTTAAAATTGAGCGAACGAATTAGTATATTATAATTTAGATATATATATATTTTATTAGAATAACCTTTATTAATAGAACTTTAGGCCAGTTTGTAATTACCCCCCTAATACTTCTTACCTTAATTTTAAAATTAACGGATAATAGTATTTATTACGCCTATACGGAACTCGGTTTATAAGTAATCGCTATCTATACCGATATATAAGTATAAATAAATATTTTTAATATTAAATTCAATAGTATAATAAATAATTTCTTAAAATTAATCGATTTATAGAATAATTAGATTATAAAGTATTTCGAAACTATATATAAATATTTTACAGGGGGTAATCTCCTAAATAATAAAGCGACGTAGGAATTTCAAGAATTAATTAAGGGGGAAAATAAAGGGTTTACAATTACTATTAGTAATATAATTAAAATAATAGATTGTACTACAGCCGATGTTTTAAATTTAATTAATTTATTAAAATATATTAAATCTAAAATAAATAAATTAATTGCGAAAATAGACCAATTATATATAATTAGGTAGTATTAAATATAGTAGTCCCTAAACGAATATCGATACTAATTACTTCGACCCTAATACTTAATCTCTATATTTTATTAATTATTTATTAATATTCGTTTAGGGACGGCTCTCTAAAATCTAAAATAGTAGCGAATCCGATTCCTTATAGTATTAAACTTCTCCTTCTTCTCCTTCTTCGTAAAATATAACCTATAGACTCGTTATATTTTTAAATTACTTAATTCGTTTTATATAAATATATAAACGTTTCTAATCGGTTTTCGTTAAACGTTATTAATACTCTTTCCCCCAATTCTAAATCCGATAGGGGATAGAAAGGTAATTCTTTCCTCCCGACTCCAAATCCGATAGGGGATAGAAAGGCAATTCTTTTCTCCCGACTCTAAATTTAATAAGGGATAGAAAGGCAATACTCTTTCCCCCGATTCTAAATCCAATAGGGGATTAGCGATACTCTTTCCTCCAATTCTAAATCCGATAGGAATACTCTTTCTTCCCCTATCGGATTTAATAATTTATTTTCTTATATAAGCCGGCTCCCCTATCGGATTTAGTAATTTATTTTCTCGTATAAGCCGGCTCCCTTATCGGATTTGGTTAATTTATCTTCTTATATAAACTAATTTAAATATAGGTAGAAAATATATTAAATATTAATATTTGAATCTATTTACTAACTCTAATTAGAGCGAAGGCTACTAAATATGTAAGGTTTATAATTATTAGGAATAGAGCCGCTTTTAAATATATTAGCCTCTATATATATTAACGCCCCTATTAATTTTGGATAATATTTACTATAGGACGCCTATCTATTTATAGCATACCCACTATATAAAGTAGGTTTTTAATATATTATTCTATAGTCCGCTAATATAAATAGTAACGCGGCTAGTATTATTCTAATACCGATTATAAATAGGAAAATAAATATTTATATAATAATTTAATATATTAGTAGGCCGCCGGTTCGAACTTAAAGCGGATTACCTTTTTACTTTTTTCGACTTTAAATTTTAATTCCCTACTCCGATACCCTACGAGTACGCTATATTATATTATCTTTAAAAAGGACCTATAAAACGCGAAACATACACGAAATACTACCTATACGAATATATTACTACGCTACAACGGTACTATAACTAATATTTCGAATTTAATTAAATATAATTAAATAGTATTAAACCTTTCGGTCGTAATTATATTGCGTAAATTCCTTCCCGTTTCTTATTAAGGCGATTTTCTCTATATTCGGAATGAATATCTACCTATTAAATTCGCCATCCTCGATTTATTAAACCTCTTTAACTTCGTTTTTAATCTTTCCGGCTTATTTTATTCTAATAAGAGTAAGAATATCGCTACGCTTCCTTATAAATTGAAATAATATACTAAAATCTTTTTACTTATATAAGAATAAAATAATATAATTTTTATTAGAATAAAGTTTATTTAATATTATAGGGTCCTTTTATTTTAATAAGAATAAAATCTAATTATTCTATTAACGCCCGCCCGCCGGAATATAGAAATATTAATATTCTATCTAAATAATATTATAGTAATTAAAGTCTTAATATATTTTAGGATTAAGGGAGATAATAGTATTATTATATTAGTAAATACGGCGGAATATAATATAAATAATATTATGTAATTCTATAGTTTAGGTACATATATTCTAGGCTATAACTACTTCTATAATAAATCCTACCTCTTAAGTATAAATATTAGCGACTACTATTTAAAAGGCCGTTTTAATATTATAGAGGACTAGTAAGAATTTATAGAGGTGGCTACTAGTATTAATTTAATAGTAGGTAGAATATTAATTAGGCTTGCCGATTATTATAGGGTGAATAATAAATATTAGTAAATTATATAATTAAAATTAACGAAGTAGGTATTTTACGGAAGCGAATATAAATATTAGTAATAGTAATAAATTTTATATTATAGGCGCCGGCATTTAGAGGGAGGGTAATAATCTCGTCGATAGCGGCCTAAAAAGAAATAGTATAGGGGCGACGGCGTAAAGGGTTAAAATATAACGAAGGAGTTAGGAAGAGAATTATAGTATAATAATATAAAAGTATTATATATTTAATAGTAGTAGGGCTATACGTATTGCGTATAGAATATAAAATATAAAATTAAATAAGGGTAAGGCCGGCTATATTAATAACAGGGGCGGTTAGATTATAAAAGTTAATTAAAGAATTAATTTTATTCTAATTAGAAGTAAGAAGATTTATAAATAAATTAAATAATAATAAAAGGAATTAATAATAATAGTAATATATTAAGTTATAAGAAAAAAGGAGATTCGAAAAGTCTAAAGGTTTAGAAACGAAGGTAGGAGAGTCCTATATAGTAGAGTTATAGCGAATACTAGTAAAGGGGAGCTGTAGCGGGCCGTATATAATATAAGTTACTTTTAATAAAATTGTTTACTCTTATTAGAATAAAATTAAATAGAGAAAGATCGTTTACTTTTATTAGAATAAAATAATAATTAATAAAGAAAATACTAATAAGAATAAAATTAATATAGATAAAGTAGTTATTAATAAGAGTAAAATTATTATAATTTAATACTTACTACGCTTCGGTTAGCGATTTCTACGGGTAGGGCGCGTAATAGAGTACGATAGAACAATAAGAATAAGGGTTATAGCAATATATAAGGCCGATAATAAAAGGCCTATAATTATAGTAAATATAGCGGCAACATCCCTACTATCTACTATATTATTAACCAGTACGCTTTTACACTTTATAATCGGATTAATATTAATAACCGACGCTAATTTAATATATTCTATAACGAGGCTATAACTATACTCTTTAATATACCCCTAATTTTATAAGAGGGGAATATACTTTACTATATCTTTTAAAGTATAAATAAATATACTTACTTTTATAAATATTATACGTACAAACTACTAAGCGATTTTAAATAGTAAAAGGATTAAATAGGGTAATTAGAAATCGATATCGTCTCTTTTAAATATAAAAGTAATATACGCTATAAAGAAATCCTAAAAATAAATTAGAAAAATTCCGGCTTTAATAATAATAGGTAATAAACTAGGCTTCGTCTTCGACTTTTCGGGTATCTCTTCTATTCGATTAAAGAAATAATTATATTTATTATAGTATTAAATATATATATAATAATCGAAGTCAATATTACCTTAAAGAATACTAAAAATAGTTTAGCGAAAATATTTAGCGTTGGCGACGGCGTATATATTAGGATAATTAGTAATTAAATCGGTCCACTACTTCCTTTCCGTTTTAGACTATTTCTTTAAATAAATAATATTAAATATATTAAAATTAAGGTCTATTAGAGATTGGGAAATTTTAGACCGTATAAATAATTGGGAGTATATTATATTATATATTATATTTAATATAAATAATAATTTAAAATTATATATCTACGAATAATCGTTAGGTTATATTACTAGTAGGGGCGGCTTCGCAAAATCTTATTTAAACTAGTCGAAGTACTAATATAATACGAAAAAATATATAACGCTATCTCTATTACTACGGATAATATAATTAAAACGTTACTATAAATCCGTAATATCCTTAGATATAATTTAGCCGTACTATATAATTTATATTACGTCGGGTATATTTATTCTTATACCTAACGCTATAATAAATATAATAATATAATATTAAAATTCGGGAGTAATAAATTACTAATATAAATAATCTTAATCTAGAGGGCGGATATAAAAGTAGTAGATTTGGACCGTTATAAGTATATTAATTAAGTTACGGAGACGGCGCTTTATTAAAGCGCGGATAAAATACTTCCTCGCTTTATTAATCCGATTTTTATTATTAATATAAATAATGGTTTTTAGGATTATAGTATCCGAAATAGGGATAAGGAGGAATTCGAGGCGCTCGAAATTTAGAATTTCGTTAGGAAGGATATAATTAAAAATAATACTAATATTAAATCGGTCGATAGAAGTACGGATAATTTTAAGAGAGTTTGCCGAAAAGCCGGCGCATTCCTATATATATATTTCTAATTCTTTAATTAATATAATTATATATTCGAATTATAGGATAGAAAGAGGTAGGGTCCAACGGAATTAGAAAAGATTAGAGAATTAAATACGGAAGTTATACCCTTATTAATAAACGGTGTAAAATTCATCTATATTTATAAATATTATACGGGTAGCGAATTCTAAAGCGTAAAGGAGTTTGAAAAATTAGTAATAAAATATTTATTTAAGTCCGAGGAGAATATAAGTAAAATACTCCGAATATATATACTCTTATAACGTATTAGTCTAAATACATTAGTTAATTATTAGAATAAATAAGAGACGTTTATATACTTTATAGAAGTCTTAATCGATTAATAAAGGTTTTGCGCCGGGATATATTATAATAATATCCTTCTATTCTTAATTAAAACGATTAAGAAGTATAATTTATAACGTAATTTGCGTAGGAAGAATAACTAATATTACTTAAAGTATAATATTTTTATTAAACCTAATTACAATAATAAGAATTATATTATTATATTAATAAATAATACGATAGATATATTCAACCTATTTTAGGCGAGGTTAATATAGGGCTTAACTAAATATCGACCGAGCGATTAGGTTAAATAAAATTCGAATAATAGTATATATAAACCGAATTTAAAGCCTTTAATATTCGTTTAAATCCGTATATTTAATAATTATAGCAATATATTACTATATAGTTAAATTTGGTATAAGTAAAGCAGTAAGGTCGGAACTAGTTTTAAAGAATCGGATAAAAATAAAAATTTTATCGAAGGTAGAATTCGGTTAAGTTATTATTATTATTAAGTTTTAAATAAATTGGATTGAAATTAGTAAAGATATAATATTTATTTTTTGAATAGTAATTACGGTAGCCGACGAATATAATTACTTAGGAAATAATTAAGGGTTAATATAAATTATAATAGGAAAAAGAAAAAAAGGATATAGAAGTTCCTATTTGTACTATATCTAACGAGTAAACCGTTTTTAGATACAATTTATCGTTATTAAAATATTTATAAGTATTTGTAAAAAATATTTTTTTTTTAAGGCCGATTTATATATATATTTAGGTAGCCGACGACGTTTTTCTATAAAATTATAATAAACCTCCTCTTACTATCGTTCGAGGAGGGGAGACCCACATTTTATTTATAGGGCGGGTCCGCTAAAGGCAGTCGTCGGAGGTCAGGGTGGTAGAGACTAACAATTAACAGATTTTACCCACTTTTGACTCAACTGTGTATTCTGACACTTTACACCCCCGGGCCCCGCCTGGAGTGCGTGCTCCCGTTGTCCCGCCAGTGGGCCAACACAAGGCTCAACAGCCCCCCTCTGCCCCTGAAACAGTCCAAGACAGGGCCTGGGCCAGACCCTGATGAGATTGCCATGCCACCCAACCAACCCGGACGTGGGTCAAGTCCAATCGGCGCGTCCAATTCCGCCAGAGACATTCTCGACGGGAACCATTCAGGGGATTCATCATTCCATTCTTCCTCTTGATTCGGACTCTCCTTTGCCCTCTTATTCATATCATTACAATATCTTTAAACGAATCTGACCTAGAGGTATTCAACGCCCACGATACCATCACCTATTTACGCAGTACGACAAGGTACGCCCAGCTCCTCACGACCACAAGCGGACAGGCAGGATCCTGATATTACCGGCGATAATTACGTCGCCTCTCCCGGCCCACTTATAAAGTCGAATTCGATCAAACCGGGCGCGCAAAGGCCATCATAGGGACTATCCTGTTCGATTCGATTTACCATCATCATCATGGCGCGACGACCGCACATAACGCTGATGCTCGTCGTCGGCGTCATCCTGTTTGTGTTTACGACCTACATGCTCTCCTCGAGTGGCTCCTCGGGGGCGACACAACATTCAGAGACTCTCGATTTGGGCAGCGGTAGCGGCAGCGGTGACCACAAGAGTGCTAGTAGCGACGACGGCATCAAGCCCGCGTTTGGCATCTCGGATGACATCCTCAAGGGCGGCTCTATCGCGCCCAAGCTGGAGAATGCGACGGCCAAGTATGTCTACCATGCCCACCATGCCCCTCTCGCCAGGCATCATTTCGCTAACCGCAATAACCACTACAACAGAGCAGAACTAGGCCGCGCTTCCTGGCGTCTCTTCCACACCATGATGGCGCGCTTCCCCGAGACCCCGACCGCTGAAGAATCCTTGGCTTTGAAAACCTACATCCAGCTATTCGCGCGCCTATACCCCTGTGGCGACTGCGCGTCGCACTTCCAGAAGCTGCTAAAGAAGTACCCGCCGCAAACGAGCGGGCGCAACGCGGCGGCCGGGTGGGCCTGCTTTGTACACAATGAGGTCAACAAGCGACTCAAGAAAGAGCAGTTTAACTGTAACAAGATTGGGGATTTCTATGATTGTGGCTGTGGGGAGGAAGGCGGTGCCAAAAAGGAGGGGGAAGCTGGAGCTGGGGGAGCGGTAAAGACAGAGACAAAGGAGGGAGGAGGGGACCTCAAGATGGATTGAGGGATGAATAGGAGAGACAAGTTAATACTGTAGGGAGGTGAGAATTATGCATCGACTGTAGGTGACCTTGAGCGGCTTGTGCCGGTATGCCCATTGAGTCTGGACGGGGATGTCTTGGACATTGCACGCGTGATACCGATACCGGCTGGTGGCCTGTCGCAACTCGGATGAGCTCAAACCGAGGGAGGTTCAGATTTCAGGGCGCTATGGAAATCAGATGTCAACGACATGGATGTGCCTGTTTTTCTCCCGTCGCCAGCTCCAGGGTCCTTTGCGACAAAACCTTTGGGGTACTGAGCATCGTCTTTGTGGTCCCCAACTATGCGCCGTGGTTCGAAAACGTCCACAATCAAAGTGGTTCTGGTCAATGAAAGGACATGGCGAACCTCATTGTTGTCTCAGTGATTATACTGTTATAGTTACATAAACCCGGTTAGACAATATCGTATCCTTTCCCCATCCAATTAAATAACATCCGATTGCAGAGAAGCCAGACGATGACGTTATCCGATGGAGTCGCATTTCAAGAAGATGCTGATAAGATAAGCGCGATAAGAGCATCAACACGGCTATCGCACGTGATCCACTTAACAGCCAAGCCGTCTGCAACACGCGTGTTTGGAGCTGCCTTGAGCTGAGGGGGCCTGAGCTTCCACTCAACTGGCCGTCCCGCCTTCTGATGGGCCCGCCTTCGCCGCCTTCGAGGTTCACCTGGAGTTGGAGCTTCCTTTCAGTACAACGAACAACACAACGGAACTGACAAACCATAACGATTCCACGACTCCACGACTTTGCCCTCCTCCATCTACACTACGGCGAGCGTCCGACCGACTGTTCACGAGACTGTCCAAAATCTTAATTGCGCTTTACGTTAGAACGACAACCACTCGATAGCCCCGTCATCATGGAGTTTGGAACTTCGGGCGTGCTCAGCGAAGGTGAGCTCCAACTTCCATTCGGCGTCGCATTCCGTGTCAAGCCATCACCATCACGCCGTCACCACTAGCTACAAGTCAACAACCTACCAACCCTCTCCGAGTCTCACAACTCCCGGTTGATCGCAGACGACACATGTTAACCGTTATACAGATGGCATCCATGTCGACATGGACAGGTTGAAGAAGGGTGAGGTCAAGTAAGTACACCACAGTTCCAACCCCACCTATCATGTAGTCGCAAGTGATGCGCATGAACAAATGGAGCAGTCCGCTAACTTCCTTGTCTGTGAATAGCTTGGGTACCTCGATGTAAGCTTGCTCCGACCGTCTGCCCCTCTCTTACGGCCCCAAGCCCCTCGCGACGATGCGACAGGATCCCCGCCATCCATACGAGAAGCAGCAGCGATGTCTAACGAGCTTGATATAACTATAGCATGGCGATCACATTCAAGGACGGTGTTATTCTCGGTTAGTGTCTTCCAGTCAACAGCACTACACACCCTGGATTCCGGAGACAGAACCATTTGATCGCATGCTGACACCTTAAACAGGAGCCGACTCCCGTACAACCACAGGCGCCTACATCGCCAACCGCGTAACCGACAAGCTGACCCAAGTACACGACACCATCTGGTGCTGCCGCTCCGGCTCCGCCGCCGATACACAAGCCGTCGCCGACATTGTGCAATACCAGCTGGGATTGTACCACATGGTCAACGGCAGGCCTCCGACGACACAGACGGCGGCTGCTGTCTTCCAGGAGATTGCTTATTCCAATAAGGATCGGTTGAGGTATGTTTTTGGTGGCCCCCTTCCCCTTGCTCCCACACCTCCCTACTCCTTCTTCTCTCTTTGCATTTCCTCTTCTGTTTCCCTTCCGCCCCCCTCCCCTTCTCTTATCATGTATATGTTAGATTCCCCTGCTGACTTGTGGATTCCAACAGCGCCGGCCTCATTATCGCTGGCTGGGACGCCCGTCACGGCGGTCAAGTGTACAACATCCCGCTCGGCGGTTCCCTCCACAAGCAGCCTTATTCGATTGGCGGTTCGGGATCCACGTACATTTATGGTTACTGCGACGCCAACTGGAAGGAAGGGATGGAGGAAGCGGAAGCCGTGGCGTTTGTCAAGGAGGCACTTAAGGAGGCGATCAAGTGGGATGGCTCCTCGGGAGGTGTCATCAGGATGGTGGTGTTGACGGAGAAGGGCGCGGACAGGCATTTGTATTTGCCTGATTCGGATTATAAGGTGAGGGCCCAGTGAGGGGATCCCGAAGAATGGGCTGGTGGGCTCGTGGAAGTGATGGTCATGTGTAGCTTGAAAGGGCGGATGAAATATGGGAGGAGACCGAGCTAAGGGTCCAACCTCAGCCTTTGCTCAAGAGAGTACACCAGAGAAGGTGTGTTAATACGAAATGATACACAAGAAGACAAGAAGTTAGAACATGGCCTTGATAGCAGAGGAGACTAAACACCACTGTTTCCTGCAGGCTTAACTTGTACAGCTGGAAGTGGTCCCTTCTATCCCTGAACATGGGACATGTTTGTCTTCATCCATGTTTATGAACGGGACTTCTTATACTTGTGTATATTCGTGTTATTGTTTGCATATCCTATCATAGCTATGCCGTTGTGCCCCACTATGAATGAGGCGTGGCGAACGGGAGGGAGGTTGGCGATGGGTGTGGTTTGGCGTCATAGTTGTTTGTTACACGAGGTAGATCCAACAACGGTATGATAACATTCTTTTGCGCAAAAGCTACCGCCGTTATGGTTTCAGCTGTTGCTCTAGGGAGTTCTTCATATATATCGTATACTTAAAAGCCAAGTAGATTAAAAACAGGTAGCCTCGATAAGCGCCAGCGGTTGAGGTTAAGAGTTCTACTGTAAGCAGTCTGGTAGTCAACCTAACTGCCATGCCAGCGTCGTCGTTGCTACTAGCATCCATTGCCACATCACTCGCCAACGATAATACCAAGCCTGCACATCAGCATACCGAAACATTGAGGTACCTATCAGCGAGGTCGGCGGCGAGCTTTGTTGCGTCAAACTGGATGGTTACAGGAGGAGCCCACTTCATACGTCAGTCTTCTATTGATACGTAACGATGTTGATACGTGGAGTATGTAAATTACCGGAGATGGCTTCACATATGGTAGTACATATACAGAAGCCGTACCTCGGGCCAGAAGAGAGTTTCCAATATCACAAAGGAATGACCATAACCGCCAACTAACCGCCCTTTAAGCCATCCGCGGTGCTGGACGCGTTGGCGGGCAAGCATACAGGTAACAAGGTAACAGGCGGATTGTTTGCTGGCAGCCTAGCCTCCCGTCCTATAAGCCCCGGGCCCCGGGCTGCATCGTAACGGGACGTTGAATGGGGCTGAACGGCAATGGCGTCAACAGTGGCAGAGTGGCAGATAGACAACAACAAAGAACAAGCGCGATGGGCCAAGCAGCTGAGGTGAGTGAGCGGGATGGCGGTTACAGCGGTCAGCGGTTCTGAATGGGAGGTTGGTCAAGTTGGTCAAGTTTTCCTGTAAAAAGTTGATATGAACCACATATTCTCGGAATTTGTGTGTGCTTCCACTGCTGCTTGTTGTACAACGCATAGCATGACTGACGCGCACGACATTACCGTTGACGAGGATAGGCGCATGTTTTTTGTTGTGTTTTTGTTGAGGTAGGTAGAGATATGGAACTGAAGCGTGTCATTATTGTCGTTTCATCTTGGGGAAGTAGTTTGTTTACTCGACTCGCGCGCCCACGTGTTGATGTTTCGCTTTTGTGGTTGGTGTTTTATCCGAGAAATGGGGAGCATGGATGTTGTGAAATGAAAGTTACGCCTAGGAAGTTTAGTTCAGCTGAGGTGTTAGGTAGTAACACTGCTCTGTTTGTTATCATCGCGGTAAGATGTTATTGATACCCGTAATATTACGATACCACCCATCCCGCGTACGGCTAGACRCAGCCCCCTAGCGACCCCGTAGCCCCCACTCTGGCGGGCGGGCGTTTCGACCTGATGCCGTCCCGATACCGATTAGTACCTTACCTTAGCAATTACCTTACCTCATCTGTTTCCGCAGTCCAACCCGACCATCCAATTTCGACAAGTCTTGATTGCAGTTTGCACCTGAACTTAATCGCCTACCGCCATCGCATCAATCCCGCAGTCATTGGACTTGAAGAGTTGACTCTGACTCTGTTTGCATCGACACCGACCTCAGCCTCGACATCCATCCATCCATCCATCCATCCACTCCTCCAGCCAGTTCCGACCACAGATCACGACCCGCTAAACGCCTCCGATAGCTTCTACTCCAACACCCGACCGCAATAGCATCATCATACGACGACAGTTCCGATAGACGCCCCAACAACAGGCAGACAACAGACACCAGACGCCAGATAGACAGACAGACAAGAGACAAGCAGACAATGCCAGTATGGCTGCTCTAATGGGTGACGTCTTTACCGATACTCCGCGCTTCCACGACAGGATGCACTCTCAACACTCCTCCTCCCACTATCAAAGCCCCTCCCACTCCTCTTCCTCGCCATCAACAACTACCTCCTCCGCGGCCGCCACCCGCCCAAGAACGACCTCGATTCATAACCCTCAGTCTCGCCCGACCCCGAGCCCCAGGAGGCAGACCTCCGCAACCGCTACTACCCCAATCCCACGACATGCTTCCTCTTCGCACCAACAGCAACCTCAAGGCTGGATCGAGCCCACACCAAACACCGATGACGCACACGCAAAGCATCAACAACACCAAGAGTCCACCGGAGGAGCCTCCCGCTTCCCTTCCCCACCTTCGTCTGCTTCTCCAAACAGACCTGTCCGACAACAACAGCAGCAGCAGCATGGCGTCCACGATACAACTTCCGTCCACGACACGGTCCCTACACCAGCGCATGACCCGTCTTCGGCTTCGTCTTCCACCGCATCGTCAACTAGCACCGCAGCTACCGTAGTCCCCGCCGACCATTCTGGGACTGGGAGGGGTATCCCCTCTCCGGCTCCGGACGCCGATAGCAATGGTCGCAGCTGGAACTCGTCTGCTCAGCACAGCCACCGCACCGTTCCGTCCAACAATCTCCCAATCGATGACCGACCCAACACCCCCACTGCTCGCACCCCCAACTACCAACAAGCTCACCAACTCCCTCCTCCGCCCCAGCCCAAGGTTATCAAAATCCGCGACCTCCACCATATTCAGACGCTCGTTTCGCAAGATGGCCACCCGCTCTCTGCCTCCTCCGGAACTGGCAACGGCATGCTTACCGACGACCCCCCGCTCCAACAAATGCGCTACGAAATCAGCGGGATGCCCATCTCCGATATCATCGAAATGGTGGCGGCCCTGTTGACCAAGATCACGACGACGAACGACCTGCAGCATGACGCGTTGCAGAGGAATCAGGTGCATATGAGACAGGCGGAGGCGCAAGCGAGACACCAAGAGGAGCGACAACGACGAGAGAAGGAAGGGGAGGAAAGTAGCGGGGGACGAGGCCGGACTGGGAGCAGTAGCGGAGGGCCAGGAACCGGGAATGGCGCAGGGAGCAGCAGGGAAGTCGGACACATCAGCAGCAGCGGACACATGTCCCCCCTCTCCTCCTCCGTCCTCGCCTTCCACGGTAAGAACGTGCCGGCCATCACCATCCTCAGCTACCTCACCCGCATCCACAAGTACTGCCCCACCACGTATGAGGTGTTTTTGTCTTTGCTGGTCTACTTTGACCGCATGACGGAGAGGGTTAACGATATGGTGGTGAAGAGCGAGGAGGAGAGGAGGAGACGACGTCTCGAGGAGCAACAGGCCCGACAGGAGCGGGAAAAGCAAGCTGCTGCGACGGCGGGCTATGAGAAGGGGACGGCGGATGATCCAGATGTTCCTATGCGGGATACGCCTGATGATGACAAGGGACACGATAGCGACGAGACGGATTCGGATCTGGCTGATGATGACGACGAAGAGATGGCAGATGAACCTAAGCAAAGTGGTGGGTTTGGGAGAACGAGGGAACAAGAAGAAGAGGAGGAACAGGCGACGTACTTTGTCGTGGACAGCTTCAACATTCACAGGTTGATCATTGCTGGCGTGACCTGCGCGAGCAAGTTCTTTAGCGATGTGTTTTATACTAACTCGCGTTATGCCAAGGTATGTTTATCACCCCTTTTTCCTCCCTTTCTTACCTCCCCTTCCCCCATCCCACCTTTTCTCCTCTGCTCTCTTCCGTCCCATCTGTCCCCGTTGGCCTCTGCCTCTTCCTCTACTTCCATGCCCTTCAATCTCTTCATCAATGTCCCTTTACCCTCCCTCCCCTCTTTTCAGTCCCAACACCCAGCCAACAAGTACTAACAGCAATAATCCAGGTCGGCGGCCTTCCCCTCCCAGAACTCAACCACCTAGAGCTGCAATTCCTCCTCCTCAACGACTTCCGCCTCGCCGTCCCCGTCGAAGATCTCGAAGCGTACGCCACCATGCTGGTAGAGTTCTATGCCAGGGAGGTTGTTGCGCAGACGACGCGGGGACGCCCTAGCGCTGGTGGGAGTTCCACTGCTGTTGCTGGTTCGAGTAATGTCGGTGCTTCGGCGGCGGAGTAGAGTACCGCAGAGATTGTCGATAGCATGGCCGAGGGGATGGAGGGGTTAAGCTTTTCAGAGAGTGGGGAGAAACGTCGTGGGCGAAGACGGAGAGGATGTGGAGGTTGTTGGAGAATGTGAAGAGGGGGACAGAGAGGGAGGTGCCTGCCTGCTCTTGGGGCTTCGAGTCTGGGATGATATTGGGGGTGGGCGGAGCAGGAAGGAGGGGGGTATGAGCAGGGGAGGATTTAATTGCTGTTCGTGGATGCGAAGTACAATGTGATGGACGCCGGTCTTGTCAAGCGGAGAGGGGGATACTGGAAGCGCGTGTGGTGTGTCAGCGTTTGTTGTGGTATCGTTGTTGCTGTCGTTTCTGTTGTTGTTGATGTTGTTCCTGTTGGCCAGCAGCGGTTGGTTCTCTCTGTCGGTTGATGATGTTTTTACTACTTCAACGTTGTCTGTCTCTTTTTCTGTCGTTGTTTTCTTCTTGTCTTGTTCCGGACCTTACCTACACACTACTACAGCTTACTCAAGCTTATGGATGACGGCATGATCAGTTTCAGTTTTTTTTCCATTGTCATACACTACTACTTCTTCTTGTTTCGCTTTTGTTCAACGAGTTCGCTGCTATACATAGACATTTGGCTGGTTTTTGGTCTCTCATTTTTTTTTCCGTTTTTTTACGCTTCTTCTACCCTTTCTTACTTTTTGTTGTTTTCGGTCCTGTCCGCTTTTTGGCCCCTTCTCCGTTTCATACGTTGAATCAGTTGATGTTCTGCTCATGGAGAACAGCGCACCATAGGTACACCTCGCCTCTGGACATCAAGGAAGACAGCGCCATATTCTTTACCACGAGCGATGGATGGAATTTGAGTCACCTTCTTCATCTTCATATTGATATGGAGCAGGACTGGTTTCGTGAATGAATAGACGATTTTCCCCCTACGTAGTCCATGTACCATGCGCAAACTTAAGTGATGATTCTGTTGATGTTAATGCTTCCTTCAAAAACCCTTCCAACCTTGACGTTTCCAGCCTCCCCAACTGTCTCTATATACCATATACCTACAGCAGACTAGCCGCTAAAGAGTGCGGTTAGGGTGTTAGTGCTTTTCGCGCGCGTACCCCATACAAAAATCCGCACGCACTAACAGTTCGCTACTGCACGGACCGTGCGTCCCGCGAAAGCTGCTGCAAAAGATATTGTTAGGCCTGATATTTAAATGTGCATTTCTGTTAGTGGTGCAGCTGAAAACCCGTGAACCACCTCGATTCGCACCTCCAAGGATATTCACTCCCTTTAATTCCATTTTACCCAACTTTACCTTCATTTACACTATTTACACCTCGATTTCAAGGCAGAGGTTTCCTACACCTTTTAATTTAGCTACGGTGCAACCCAGTAAGTATCCAGCTTCTACACGGGCCACAACCCAGGATCCAGCCTTTCATCGCCCGGGGAAGGGAAGGCAGCTTTGCTGCCTCCCCGAACACTAGTCAACTGTCAAAACTCAAAAACAGTGTCCTCACTGCAGTACAAGCACCTACTCTACTATTTCGGATCCCCCTACGTATGTAGTCCATGTATCATGCGCAAAACTTGAGTGATGATTCTGTTGATGTTGATGCTTTCCTTCAAAACCCTCTTCCAAACTTGACGTTTCCAGCTTTAGTCTCAGCTCAGACCCACTGGACCTCCGAAACCACCCCACCCTACTCCACACCACCCGTTTCTACGGTAGTAGTGAGAGGAGACCCACATTTCATGTGGGGTAAGAGTGGATTGAACTCGTGACGTGTGATATTATGGGTAATAATCGATATGGGGTTTAACGTAGTTTGATTGTGTGTGACTGTGTAAGACTGGCTCTATAGACTTGAAGTTCTGGCATCTGTAATAAATCCCGCATATCCCAGCCCAACTGGGTACGTACACGCCCAGTAGATCCCCTGGCCTCTAACACACCCCCTTAGATCTAGAGCACAAACCACGCCAGATCTATCCAGATATACCCTAAAATGCCCTAAAATCCTCCCAAAACTAGCTAGAAATAATACTATTCCTAGATTGCTTCCTCGTCATAGTAACTTTCAAACTATTACTCGTAAAAGTCTTACCTTATTATATTTATTATTATACCTACCGATTCGTTACCCGAATCCTCCTCCGCAAAGTCCTCTATACCCTTCGGGCGGCCTACAATAATATCTCCGCTACTAAGTTCTCGCAATTAAGTCTCTAGCTACTATAATTCTATAAATCCCAATTACTTTAAAGATTTTAGATATATTACGGGAAAGAGGTTCTTTATAAGGCTATTAACAATCTACTCCTTAATAGGTACGTAGACTACGTCTACCAATTTCCTTTCTTATACTTACCTTAACTAATACTTATAAATATTAATATATTTAAACTTAATTACGAGCCGAACTCCCTCCTTTATAATAAATTATATTATCTACTTATTATTATAACCTATAGGTATAGCCTCTTAATCTTCGAATTTAAAGGTAAGCTCGTTAAATAGATAGCAAATATAAATCGCCTCCTTAATTCCCTAGCTAAAGGATAATAATTCTACCTCTATAGAAGAAGTTATAACTATATCCTACTTATTAGCTTACCAATCGATAGTAGCGCCTAGTAATTTAAATACAAATACTTATAAACTCTTTCGATTAAGAAAATTATCTATAAATAAAGAATTAATTATAATATAGAAGTCCCAACGGTCTTTATTACCTAATTAGAAAGCGTAATCTTAAATTGCTAAAAGGTAGAAGAGTATTCTATCTATAACCGCATAATATACTAAACTAAGGTTGGAATTAAATCGAATAAATCTAGAGACCGAGAATACTATATTTAGTCGGGACGTAATAACAATATAAAAAATCGAACCGATCTTAACTTAATATACGTAAATCTCGTACGGGGCTACACTATCTTAGTAAAATAAAAGCTCCTCTCTAGCTATAAGTATAGAGTATAATTTCTTTATACGTTTAACCTTCTCTGCGATTCTTTAAATATAGTTACGCTATAATAGCTAAATTAATTTCTTCTTTTAATTTCGAATAATTTTAATACTTAAGAATTACTTCAATAACTCTCTACCTATTAATTAATACTTCCTCTCTATAGTAACTACCACCCCCTTAGCTATAGCAATTTCTTTATCCCTATACTTATAAGTAATAATAATATTGTCGACGTAGAAGAAGAAGAATATATTATCTTTTATTAAAATATTAGGCTCTATAGGGAGAGGGTTTATACCTACAACTACGAAAATCTTAGTAAATTCCTATTACTAGAGGAGGGGAGATCTCTATAGACTATATAGCGTACGTAATAATTAAAGTACCTAGCCTTTTCTAATATATTTAGGAGGAGCCCTTATAAATATTACTTTATTAAATATAGTATTAATAAAAGCGTTCTTTATATCGTATTAAATTAAGTCGAAGTTGAAGTAGGCGGCTATAGCTATTAAGATACGGAACGACCTAATTGCTAAAGTCGCTGCGTACGTTTTACGTACGCTATCCTTAAACTATTAATCCCTACGTATAATTAAATATCCTTTATATTTAAAGAATTGGCCGTCTTAGTCGAATTTATAAGTATATACCTATATCGAACTAAATATTTCGTTATTTCCCACTTCCTTAAAACTAACCTACTTCCAAAATTTCTTATCCTTATATTCGTCTAAATATTCCTTCTCTATAGCCTTAAAGAATTTTTTAAAGGGGTAAGAATTAAAATTACTATAATATTCTAAAAGAGGTAAGAAGTTAATTCGATGGAAGGTCCTTAACGTACGCTTTATTCTATAATAATTAATAATCTCCCTTATTATTTTAGATTTAAAATTATAGCCGGGGTCGATATCGATCCCCTTCTCTCTTATTTCTTCTAAGAAGGTTTAATCTACGACCTTATTTCCCTAGAATCCTACTAATCGATTGCCCTTTACAAATATAAACGACGCGGCCTAATAAAGGTATTAATTTATAATTAGCTATAAATCCTTATTAAAACGAAAGAGGTCGGTTATTAGAAACGTAGCTAGGCTCTTAGGAAGAGTAAAGAAATAACCCTCTTTTTTATCCTTTAAATTTAATACCGTACTCTAGAAATCCGTCGGCAATTATACGGACGGTAATAGTAATAAGGGTTATTCTAGAAATACCAACGGTATTTCTAGACCTATTTATAGCTATATCTCCAATACCTACGGGACCTCTAAAGAAGATTACGTCTATAACTCCAAAAATCCTAATTCCTCCTCTTCCCCTAATATATTCTCGGTCTTAGTAAAAAAGTTTTAAATAACGGGGCTAAGAACTTTATTATCTACGGTAAGCACAGCCTCGACCTATAGGACGTTTACTTACGCAATATCTATTTAATAGAAATCTTTTAGTTGTACAATTAATTCTTTAAGGGAGATATTAAGGGTATTATAAATTGTTTTAACGTTACTACTAGGAAAGACCTTATTTTTATTAAATACGACGTTTCGTATAATAATAATAGAATTAATATAAGGGTTCCAAATCCTATAAATATTCGTCGATTAGTACCTAACTAAATAACCGACCTAGGCGCGGTCTTTAAATTTTATTAACTTATTCTCTCCCTTTATAGCCTCTATTATAAAAGTAAAGGCCTTACAATTATATACTTTAAGGTATATAATAGTAGGGGAGGGGTTTAAAGGAGGTATAATACTATCTCTAAATTAGTAGTATATTATAAACCGGTTTTAAAGAGATTTCTAATAATATTCTACTTTAGGAATTAAATTATATAAATATATAGTTGTTCTAATAATTTCTATCTACAATTTATAAGGAAGTTTTATATTTAATCGTATTACCGTACCCTTAGTCTTAATTATACCCCCTAAGCGCTCTACGCCGCCGTTTTAAACCTACGTATAAGGCACTAAGGGCTCGATACTAATTCCTTTAATAGCAAACTAGGCGGTAATCTTCTTACTACTAATTATCTCGTTATTGTATTCGACTACCCGAAGGATAATTTAATATTAAATCTATAGCCTATTATAAAGGGACTCTAAATAAGTAATAATAGATTCGGCTTCTCTATTACCTAAATAATATACTTAGACGAAACTAAACTACCAATCTACAATTATTATCAAATTCGAATATTTTTAGCTACCTACCTTTACCTCTTTATAAGAGAAGAAGTCGATAGCTAATTATAACCTAAGGCTCTCTAAGTAATTACGAGCTTTTCTACGCACTTAGCGCTTTAATTTAGCCTTAATATATGCCTCGTAATACACTATATCCAATCCCTTAAATCGAACGCTATATTTTTACTCTATTAATTTAATTAAAGTATCGGGTCCCGGGTAGTTAAATCGAAGATACTAGCGAAGGGGGTTACCCTCTTTAGGCTTCCGCTTAATATAATTTATATATTATATAATAAAAGAAGATTCGTTAGTGCTATTCTATAAAGGGGTATACTCTAAGACAAATTACTTATATTTGGAATAAATATAATAAATAAAGGAGTCTATAAAACGGGAGCGTAGATAATTATTCTTATAGTCCTAATAGATTTATTTATCTTCGAATTGTTTTAAAGAAACGAGGTTGCAAACTATATTTAATATTAGAGCGACGTTAGAGAACTAGAGTTCTCTATCTCTATCGTCGTCCTAGACCGTAATTATAATAATATTATACCCCTCGATAGGAATCCGCTTATCTCTAACCTATACGTAATTACTAATATTTAATAGGGTAAAATCTTTAAACTAATTAATTTTATTAAAAATATATATTATTATACTTAAATTAAAGATTGCAAAATCTCTTAATAGGTATATAACGCTACATTTCGCTATAGGCACTAAGAAACTATTTTTGCCTACCCGGCGTCTATAGAGTCAATTGTCTTAGTCTTTATTATCCCGCTAAGCTCGTAAATAGTTAATAGCCTCTTTAAATATTTTATCCTTCTTCAAATTAGCGAGCGCACGCTTTTTAATAATAGGATTTTCAACCTAGCCTTTAAAGGCCAATTATAATCTAATATAGTAGTACTTATTTAAACTATGCCCCGGCTGCTTATAGAATTTATATAGAGATCGTTATAATCTTTTAAATATAAATAAAGATAAGGAGGAAGGGCGTTTATTCTTATTAATATTCTTTTTAAATTTATTATTCTTCTCTATAGCCTCTCCCCATTTTTCTACTTCCGGGCTAAGGTTTTATTCGTTATTAAGAACGTCCTCCTTAATAGATTTACTACTTATTGTAACTGTAAATATAATACCTTTAAATAGGAGGGCACGACCCTTTCCCTAAGTAATACTCGCTATTACTACCTTACGAAAGTCCTTAGTTATAGTATAGAAAGAGATCTTAAATTTAAAATTCTTTTTAATCTCTTTATTATATTAAAATTAGTAATTATTTACCTAGGCGGTATAAGGATTCAAACGAATAGCTACGTAGAATTTAGGGAATTATAAATCTAATTCGTTTATTCTAATAATTTCCCTAACTATATAGAGGGCTATAGCCGCCTCCTATTAAAAGGTCTAATTATATTAATTACGGTTGGCTCTACTAGGGGGCTTAAAAATATTAATGAATCTAACCCGGGCGAGTTTCTTAACTTCTCTATCGTTAAATATAATAGATTTATAGAAATTATTATATTATTCGTAAAATTTAATATATTTAATAAAGTTAATCTCGCGGTAATTCGAACTAATAGAATTAAATATTTATTAATTTAACGTAATCTTCTTTATCCCTAAATTAAAAACAATTTTAATATCTATACGCCAATCCTACTTTTTAAATATATAAACGTAATAGTCTTTATTGTATAAGAAGCCGTATAGCCGAACTATAATCGAAAGGGCCTCCTCCTACTCTTTCTTCTTAATTATACCCTTATTTCTAGGTATAAATCCCAAATAGTCTACTATATTGGGCTCGATAAACTTAATTAGCCAGGGGACGCGGTTGTCTAGGTCGATATATTTCCAAAGACTAAGGTCTTAGGCCTTCGAAACGAAGGCGTCCTCCTATATAAGCTAATCCTTAGGGCCCTACAACTATATATAGTCGTTACTATTATTATTAAACATTATTGGTTATCGTTATAGCGATAGCTTTAAACGATTAAATTAATAAGACTCTTAATTATAATATTATAGGTAATAATCGATATAGGGTTTAACGTAGTTTGATTGTATATAACTATATAAGACTGGCTCTGCAGACTTAAAGCTCTAGCATCTGTGATAAATCCCGTATATCCCAGCCCAACTGGGCACGTGCACGCCCAGTGGATCCCCTGGCCTCTAATATAACGAGGGCGTCTGTGACAGAGACTATCCAGCTTCCCCAACTGTCAAAACTGTCAAAACTCAAAACAGGGTCCCCATTGCCGTAGTACACTACAAATTCGGATTAGTTTTACCCCGACGTAGCATCGTCTTACGGCACTTTCTCAGGGCGCTCAGGCGTCAGGCATCGGGCGTCTAAAAATGGGTGGCTTGGTGTTGGCGTGTTTAGGGAGTTGCCGCTCGGTAAAAGACGGAGACGGTAACGGGTCGGGTGCGAGTCGTCTAAAGCGACTACTGTGTTCTACAGTAATTACCCCTGATAATGCATGTAATCCAGGCTGGAGGTTTGTATGCATTTAGAGGCACATATGCACGAGCAGGCAAATGCCAAGACCTTCAAGCGCACTGACGGGGAAATTTTGGAGCATTTCAGTGGGTCACTATAGCGGTCGAGCGCTGAAAGTCCCCTAGAAAAATGTACCAGAAAGTGCATATCACACCAAGATGGCAGGCTAAAGGGTATGCATTTATGCATTTATGCACTTTCCTATACTAGATAATTGCGGCGGCCAGATCTTAAGCATTTAGAGGGCTTTATGCACTTTCAAGTACATGCAAGAGCAGGGGTAATTACTGTATTCTGGCACGACTGTGTGGGGCTATACAAACTGACAGTCAAGCTCGAGCCAAGACCCCAAGCTTGGCATTAATTTCGCGCGCCGGCAAATCATCACAAGTCCTCACCAAAAGTCATCGTTTTGAACTACGACAACGAGAGTTCTAAACCACCTTTTCGAAGCGCTCAATTCTCATTCGCATGCGGGGGCCTCTCGCCGGCCTGCTGCACCCCCGGAACTAACCCTAACTAACCCTAACCTCCTCTGTTACAGCAGGAACCCCTGTTAATGCAACTAATCCGGGCACTATGGGGGATGGCTCGGATTMTTTGCAAAAGAGGGGGTTTTGCATTAAGGGGTGCCTCACTTACATACAAAACTGGGAATCCGGGCCGCGGAAATCTTTTGCATCTAATGGGTCAGTTTGTATGTGTTTGCAAAAGGGGGTGTTTGCATTAACAGGGGTTCCTACTGTAACCGGGCGGGCTTACTCCACACAGTCGTGCTATACTCTGGAACAGTCCGTCGCTTTAGACGACCTGGTCGGGTGTCGCAACCAGGCTCGCCAGGCTCGGCCCTCTCTTGGCAAGCACTCCTAGCATTCGGTTATAACGGCATGTTATCAATTTAACTAAATCCGTGTGGGATATCTCGGGATTTGGGTCTTGGCGACTTCTCTTTCTTTCATTGTGCTTTTCATGTCCTTCGAGAATGGAAGGGAGGGAGGCAGCTGGAGGGATATCTTATCTGGAAACAAATGCGAGGTTGCCTGTTGTTCGGACTCGGACCACTCACTCACCAATCCCTCTTTTGGATTTTGGATGATACTCGTGTTGATCACCACCACCACCACTCACACACCACCACCACCAAGAAGTCGTGCCTACACTGTACTGTGTACTCAGGTGCATCGAATATCAATGTGTGACACTTGCGATAAGGCTGCATACACGTGCGATCAGAAGGATAATGGTTTGAACGGATACGGAAGCACGCGAGAAGAAGCTGAAGGAGGAGGATGATCCCAAGGACCCTGATTGCTTCTTGCACGTGAGAAACATTCAGGGAATTGAGAGTTCCAAACAAAGGGTCGCCTCCTTGTCGAGCTTGTTTCCCGCTTGCTCGTGCGACTGCCAGTCTGCCACCGTCGTCAGCCAAGATGTTGCTAGTCCTCATGTGCTCATGTGCAATCGCCATGTCCGAAGCCTCTTCTTTTTGTTTTTGATGGTTGGGAATTTCATGACGCGGTTCAACTTCTTTGTCGCCGCAATGCGAGCCAAGGAAAGTAGCTCGATAGACTAAAAAAAGAGAGGCAACGGCAACGGTTTGCGCCAAGCGGGATTGGGAGTTCGGGACCGAGTTGGTGTTGGTTGTGCGCAAGCGTCATGGCAGTGGCGGACGGAAGGGATTACCCAGAAGGGAAGAAGGAGGGGAACACAAAGTTGGTTTTTTGTTGACCAACAGGCGCAAAGGAGGGATCAGATTCTTTACTGGGTAGATGGGGGTCAGTGACTGGGCTGGATTGGTTTCCGCGAATTTTCTTTGGGGGTGAGAATGGAAGTGATCAACGGTGAGACTGAATCGCAGGTTCAAAGTCCAGAATGGACCAGACCAGCAGAGCATCAGACCAAACTCTTGGGTCGTGGTCTGGTCTTTTGGAGATCGAGATGATGATGGATTTGGAAGGGACTGAAACACTGTTTGGGAAGTGTCGACTTACACGTGCCTGATGCCCGAGGGACGGGCTCCCCGCGGGGTTGATCGTGGCTTCTGGAATCTGTCTGGGGAAGAGGAGAGGCGTTCGAGATCAGCAGAATTCGAACTTCGACTTCACTCGCCTACACAGTACACATCGACAAGACACCAGGAATATCGAAAAAAAGCCGGAGATCAATCAGATGCGAAGAACTCGAATGACGGTTGAGGTGTTGCCATATCAGTCAAGCATCACTCATCGAAACCGGGATGACAGATGAGGGGTAACACACCCGCAAGACCCCAAATCATGCAAGTACGACCGATCTTTTTCCCGATATTCACTCTTTTTCTCACCACATCCACAAGAACTCTCCAATCCAGAAAGGTAAGCAGACCAGACCGAGAGAAACGAAACAGGGAACCCAGATATTCGTCCAGGGACACAAGCTGATAAGGTGACCGAAGCTCGCCTCCTCCACGGGGATATCTTCAGAACCCGACAGACATATCTGAAGGATTGGAAAAGACGAAGAAAGACCGGCGTCTGTCCAGCCGACCTTCGGTTCAATAAAACCTCGAAAGCCGAAAGAGAACAGTGAACTGTGGAGTACCACACATGGCTTTGAGACCACCCCCAGTCACTCCCTCTCCACCTCTCCACAAAGAAAATACCACTCTCCCCCACAATCCCCCAATCCCCCGCATATTAACCCTTGAAAGGATGGGGTAAGGCTCCACAGATTGGCGAGTCGGTGGCTGAAGCCGGTGAAGATCGACGACATGCCGAGACGGAGAACAAGGCAGTCACTGGCTGGCAAAGACGAACTCGAACGAGTGAGACTCGGCAATAAGGTCAAGGATCCGAAGAATAGCCAGACAGCTAGACACGACCAGGCCGGCCAAGAATATTGAAGCTGTAGAATACGAGCACGAGCAGGGGTCAAAATGTATGTACGAAAGTAGGGTGCAGACTGTGTATTGTGTAGAGATCTGCTGGGAAAATCCCTTATATAGAATTTCTAATATTAGGGTTTTGCTGGTTATGCCAACGGGCCCAAATTATATAAGATAGGGCGGTCTAACTACCCCTATTACTTCTTTTATCCGATATACCCCCCCAACTGAATTGGATTTAATTTAGGAAGTTAGAAACAATTAAAACTATTTATAAATTTATACCTATTTTCTTAGTCTCTTCTAGCGGTCACCTTTAAAGGTATCGTTTATAATCGCATCCTATAAATATAAAAGGTCGATAGTATTATTTCTAATAATCGGGGTCCTATAATTTAGTAGTTAGAGCATTAGGATAGAATTTTAATTGACCGCCTACTATTTCTTAAGTATATTTAATAATATAGTTAGTAGATTACTATTAGAAAGTATACCTAAAGGTCGTAGGTTCGAATCCTACCGGGATTAATCTTTTTACCTTTTTCTACCTTATAAATAGAAATTACTATATTAGAGCCTTTTAATTTATAAAGGTCCTCTTAGCCGTATTATATATAAAGGTAATTTATATTTATATTAATACCTATCCCTTCTTTTTATCGCTTAATAGATTTCTCTCTAATTTTCTTTATCGACCCTTATAATTAAATAATTGGCTTCGATTATTATCAACTCCTTCTTCTCTCCTCTTATTTCTTTAATATCTATTAAATTAAATTGCCTTATAAATTTAAAGTATTTATATAAATCTAGCGCTTTCGTTAGTCTATTAATAATTATTTACCCTATTAGTATATAGTATACGTCGATAATACTTTATTATTATCCCTCTTTAAACTAATAATTAAAAATATCGATGTATTTGAATTTGGTTTAGAATTTAGAATTCTCTTTAGTAATAAGGCGGATTATCTATTTATTATTATAACTGAGGAGTATAATTTCGAATTTAAATTGAAGGGTAAGGGAGTCGAAGAGCCTTTTTATTTATATACCTTCCTTTATTCCTTAAGCGAAGGATAGTAATTTAACTTCGGTCGTTAAAATTATTATTATATTTTACTTATTAATTTACTAATTAATAGTATTACCGAATAATTATATTATAAAACCTTAGGAGTTCCGTCRATCCAAAGAATTATTAATAAAGGATAAATTAGTATAGACTTCGAATTTATCGCCCCTTCTTAATTAAAGGGTATAATAACTAGTACTTCGAAAGTAGGCCTTCAATTATTAGATTACTAAGTAGTAAATTTACTTAGGGTTAATAAGGAAGTAAATTAATTAGGATAAAATAAAAAAAATATTTAGTCTAATAATAACGGCGAAGTAGAGAATAACGCCAATTGCCTTCTAATACTCTTTAATTAAGTATTAAATAGCGGTCTTTAATAAAGTAATTAATTCTTTAAATATTATAGGGGTATTAGAGGCTTTCTTAATTTATATAATTCCCTCTATAATTTTAAGAATATACTTTCGTTAAAACAATTAAATTAATCGGCGATAGCAATCTCGAATAATTTCAATATTTAAAAATTATTAAATATTATAGCTACCGGTTAGTTAGTAGTACCTTTTAAGGGTAAAGATTATTCTATTTACTAACGATAAATATTTTGTTTTATAAGCGAGGATAATATTATTAATATAAAAGAATATAATTATATTCTTATAAATTAGAATATATAATTCTATAGGGATAGGAGTTAGGTTAGCTTTTATTAGGGTTTTAGTAAATTCCTTCTACTAAAGTAGAAGGGAACGTTTTAAACCGTAGAGAATTCGTAGTAACTTTAATACTTTATTACGATATATTTAACCGTATAGTACCTTTATATAAATAATTTTATTTAATACCGTATTAATAAAAGCGTTAATAGTATTATACTATTTAAATTCGAAATTAAAATAAGTAGCAATAGCTATTATAATCCAAAAGGATTGGATTGCGAGGGTAGTAACGTACATTTCGCGTACGTTATCGTATAACTATTAATCTCCTTATACAACTAAACGAACTTTATACTTAAGGAAATAACCTTTTATATTAAATTTGTACGTATATACCTATATAAAATTAAGAGGAATAATAATTTTATTAATTAATTACTCATTTTAATTAATTTATACCTATAATTTCTTTTCTTCGTAATTGTTTATATATTCTTACTTTATTTTCGTAAAGATATTATTAAAGGGGTAACCCTAGAGATCTTTATAGAAACGAAGGAAGGAAGGGAAATTTTATTTATAGAATATAAATAAAGTCTTAAAAGTATTATAATAATCTATAATATCCTTAATTAATTTCGAATTATCGGAGAATTTCTCTTCTTCCTCGCCAATCCCTAAATACTTTATTTAATTAAAGGTTTCCTTATTAATAGACTATCCCTTATATAATCTAACGTTTATTTTATTTAAAGTAACTAAAAAAAACCCTACCTAATAGAGGTATTTATTATACGTTAATTAACTCTTTTAAAGGTACAATATACTAAAATTATTAATAAAAAACGACGTTAAATTTTCTAAGAGAATAGAATAACCCGTCTCCTCTTCTTTATTTATTATCGTTACCTACTAATCCTCCTACGGCTATAACTCTAAGGCTACCGCCGGAATAATTATAATACCCTTACCCTCTTAATTTATTTATTTTTCCTCCTCTTATATATATATAAATTCGGTCGGTTTAGAAGTTATAATTCTATTGGCGGTAGGTAGGGATTCGACGACTAAATTAACCTCTTTATCCTTTATTTTAATACTTCTAATCGGCAGCAAATCGGATATATCGAAATCTAATTAATAAATATCGTTCAATTATACAACCAATTCTTTAAAAGAAATATTAAAAATATTATAGAATTATTTAATATTACTTATAAAAATTTTGTCCTTATTAAAAATTACGTCCCTAATCGCAATTATTTAATTCGTATATAGGTTTTAAACGCAATAGATATTATTAGACTAATAACTAACTAAATATTCTACTTAAACGTATTTCTTAAATTTCTAAGTCCGCTTCTAATTACGTAGGATATTAATTATAAGTATAAAAACTTTATAATTATATACCTTTAAATATAATAATTATAATACCGTCCTTTATTAACCGCCATTGTAATTTACTATATAGGCCGTAAAGCACTCTTCTAGGGACTTCTAATTATATTCCTACTATAGGGTTATATTTAATAAATATACTACTACTATTATAATCTCTCTCTAAAATTCTTAAAGTAATCTTACCCTCTCCCTTATAGCTATCGAATTTTCTCTAATTATATCCCCCGAACATTCGGCGCTACCGTTCTATATTTAAATATACAGAGCCGAAGGCTCGATAATTATACCTCTTTTTATTAAGAAAGTAGTAACGCGGGGCTTAATTATAATTATTTTATTATTATACTCGACTACCCTAAGTCGGATTTAATAATAAAATTTAAAACTATTAAATAGTAATATTAATATAATAATAATTAAATCTGCTATTCGGTTTAATAAATAATATAACTATACTATCTTAGACCAGCGATCTATAACAATTATTAAATTAGAAACCGTCCCTCTACCGGATACCTTTATTAACAGATAATTAAAAAAATTAATAGCGAAACGTAGTTCCAAACCTTCTAGTACATTACAAATTTCTCTATATACTTAGTACTTTATTTTAACTACCGTATAGGAATCGTAGTAAACAAAATTAAGGCCTTTAAAATATACCTTATACTCTTTATTTATTAATTAAATTAAGGTCTCTAGTCCTAAGTAATTAAATCGAAAGTATTAACGTAAAGTATTACCCTCTAAAAGCTTCTTAGCGGTCTTATTAGTAAACCGGTAAAATCGTACGTAAAAAGAGGATTAATTAGCATATATCTCAAAAGGTATATATTCTAATATAAACTATTTAAACTTTGAAGAGAAATAGTAAAAATAAATATTATCTAAGCGGAAACGCAAATAACTAGAGTCAAAAGAATAATCCTAATATAATCCCTTTTCTAACAACCTTTTTAAAGATATAAGGTTGTAGGCTATTCCTAGTATAAGCGCGACATCATTAAATCTAAAATTAATAAGGAAACCTTCGTTATTATTTACTACTAAATAAATTGAATTATACCCTTCGATTATAATAAATTTATCTCCCGCCTAAATATAATTTCCCTCCCTTACAGGTATAAAACTTTTAAACCGACTAGCCTTATTAAAAATATAAATTATTATATTTAAATTAAGAATTACTAAGTCTTTTAATAAGTATTTTAGCCCCTTATTATAAAGTTTTAGTATTAAAAAACTTATTTTACAATTAATACTACTAATATGCTAATTATTAAATTAGAAGCTACCGACGCTATTAATATAAAATACCTCTTCCTTATCTTTCTTAATTTAAACCTCCTTTAGGATCTCCCTCGCGCATTAAATAAATTTATATCACAGGATTACCTGTAACTGCCTTACACATACAAGGCTCCTACCATAGGCAGTTAAGCCTCGTACCGTACTATTACTACTATTAGCTAATAGCACATCACGTACATATACACGTACGCCTAGTCTAGGCTCTAAGCATAGCCTTCGTACTATACCCTATATCGCCAAACCTATGCACACCTCTCTTTCCCTCTCTTCGTACAATTACACATATCCAACCTACCCCCTACCTTTAACCTTGCCCCATAATAATTAATTATACCTACTATTACGCTACGAGCGTACAACCTTATTTTATTCAATCGCCGCCGTCGTAAGAATTTCTAACGTACCCGTAATCTATTATATTACGACAATCCCGGTCGCATTGCGCCAATAGGTTCGATTTTAAATCCGACCGATATTATTATATCGTACCGCAATACCTTAGCGCTTATAAAGTAATACGCCTACCCAATTACAAAGTAGTACCTTATCCTTTATTAATTGAATTAATTAATATCGTCCGTTACCGACGTAAATATTACTATTTCTACTATCGGTTTAATTATCGACCCTATTTACGAAATATTCTTCGAAAACGTTATAGAATCCCTTAATAGTAGCCCTAATCCTAGCGCCGTAATTGAATAAACCGACCTTAATACCGCTTCTAAATTTATTAATTACCGTACTTTCCTATACATTATTACTACCCTCGCCCAATTTATCTACTAAGACGTTATTAAAGCGAATTCCTTCGTCGCAATCGCTAATAACGCGCTCGCTAATAATGTAAAATAATTAGTAAAGTAAAATATAATTATTACTTACTTTAATAATACGGTCGCTTATTTCGAAAAGTAGTTTACTATTACCTAGAATAAACTTACTAATACTAACTCCGTACTTAATACCGCCAACGAAGCTAATAATTAGCTTAAAAAAAACTATACCGCTAATTTCCGTAAGAAGAACGATACTATTAAAGAATTTAAAAAGTCCCTCCGTTAGTATACGGACCTAATAGACCCAACGGACCCAAACCCCCTTAAATCTACCGGCCCGCCCGAACCTAACCTAAAATTAAACGATAACGACGCTAATATTATATCTACTCCCAAATCGAGGACTAGTAAAGACCCCAATACTTATATTAGCGAAGGTAATATAGCTATTAAACGTACCGAGTCTTACCGTACCTAGCGCATAAAAATCGAATTCTATTAGTTCTAAGATACTTAATATTTTAGTTAAAACGAACGTTATAAATTTACGTAAGTCCTTTCGTACTTAGAAAGCGCTACTTTTTATACCCTATCTCCCTAAATTATACCGATATTAAAGGAAGCCGATAAAGAGAAGTAAAAGTAAGAAATTAGCGAACTTTTATTCGTTTACTTCGATACTAAGTATAATTGTATAAATCTTACCCTCGAATTGCGTCGTAATTTTAAAACCTTAAAAATAATTAAGGGTTAGAAGTAATTTAATTTCGAAGACAAATTTACTACCCTCGTCGACCGCTATAATTTAGACGATTTTATAAAGACTTATTATTTAAAAATAAAGGTTACCGACGAAATCTGTAACGCTATCGCTTATTAATAAGAATTCCCCGCCCTCAATAATTACGAAAAGTAATTTACCCTATACCGTAAATTCGCTTCCAATATCGAAGAACGCAATTAATATAATAAAACTACTATCCCGTTCTATAAGAATAATTCCGGCTCCGGCTCTAGCTTTAATAGTAGTAACGGCGGCTCCGCCTCTAAACGCACCGTCAACTAAAGTAATAACGCTATAAACCTAAATACTATATCCGTTCTTAATATCTCTTTAGTACGTATAATTAATAAAATTATTATCGACTACCGTATATAGAATAACCTATATAAACGCTATACTAAACCTAATTACTAGGCTATCGATTGCCGCAATAATATTAATACTAGTATTCTTAAAATTAAAAAGGAGCGTAACCGCCGTAATAACCGTAATCGCAATAGTAGTAAGAGTAGTAGTAATAGTAGTAGACTAGCAATAAATTAAAACGGTTACGGCGATAGCGTTTGTATTAATACTATAGGCGCTAGAGAAGCCGCCTCCGTTATTATAACCGCCCCAGCCGCTACCCTAGCCGCCCCCGCTATTAAATATAACGAAGGAAATATATAACCTCTCCATTAAATCGTACAAAAAAGCCGTCGTCTATAATAGTAATAAAAGAAGAGGATATAAATTTAGATTTAGTAAACTTAGAAGTAATTTAATTAAAGAATTCTACCTTAAATAACTATAATAACAATTCCATCCTTCTTTCTATTCATATTATTTATAGACCGTATAATTAATAAAGTAAGTATACCGCCTTAATTAACAATAAGTACTCAACGCTCGCTTTCATCGACTGCAATTTTATTACCCGCTATACTATACCGTTATTAAAGCTCCCTAAATTAAAGGCCCTATATTTAGCCGACGGCGTCCTTAAGGACCTTATTATTTACTATTACGAAATCCGTCTTTAAATCGGTTATTATACCGAAACAATCGTAATATTAATATATAATTTAGCAATAGACTACCTAGTAATTTTAAGTATACTGTAGCTCAAACTTCACAACCCCTTAATATTTTAATTAAATAGCTCGATTACATTCACGGAAATATACGCTAGCCGCTATTTACCCGCTAACTTATCTTTCTCCCTTCGCTGGGTACTTAAGGTTTAGGACTATACGAAACGCTACGAAGTTATATACCGAATTACTACCCTTCCCGCTCTAATGGTAGAGGATAAATTCGAAGATAAGTACGAATATACCTTAATAATTATCGAGAACTTCGACTCTAAGACCGCTAGCCGCTTATTAACCGCCTAACGAGCGAAGCGCGCTACGAAGCAATAATTTATATAATTAGAAGCCTACGAAGCGCGCTCTAATACCCTGTTAACTACGGACCCTCCGTCGGCTACGGACCCCGTTCCCTATATTAAGCCCGCGATTTACTAATTAGTTATTGGCTAATAGAAATTTAACGCTAATTACCGTATTCCTATTCGTCGAACCTATTACTCGAACGACCCAATTAACCCGGCGGATATTAAAGATTTAATAGCAATTAATTTTAATTAGTTCTACGAAATTTATAAACTTCGAACGTTCTATACTTTGTACGTTAAGATTAACGAAATTATAGAGGAAGCTAGGGCGGAAGAGGAAACCCGGGCTAAAGAGGCAAAGGAAGGTATTCTAGAACCTAAGGAGTAAGGAAACGATAAAAGCGTCGTCGATAGAGGGGTAAGGATAAGAATAGGATAATTAACGGATATATTAACCGAAGAAATAATATAGGAGATTATAACCGGTAATAAAATTAAATATAAAAAGCTACTAAGTAAGTGCTTCTACCTTTAAATCGACGCTTACGTTAGTAAGGGATTTAAGGTCGCTATTTGTACCGCTAGGATCGCTAATAAAATTTATTTTAATGGTAAATTGGACGAAGATTCTTAACGATATAAGGAAGCTATTAAAATCGCCAGAATTACTGAGGAAAATACTGCTAAATTCTACGAGAAGGCCGATAAGCCTCCTAAAACCGACGCTTAAATTAAAGAAAAGCTTCCTAACTAATATTAGAAGTATATCAATATATTTAAACCTAAGAAAGCTACGGTTATTCCCCCCTACCGCTCCTACGATTTTAAAATCGAATTAAAACTAAGCGAGTAAATACTATATATTAGATCCAAATTTTTTAACCCTAACGAATTAAATGTAATTAAGAAGTAGATCGACGATAATTTTAAAATCGGATTTATCCGCCTATCCCAATCGGAAGCCGCCTCCTAGATCTTACTAATTAAAAAGCCGGGCGGTAAAATGAAAATTTATATAGACTATAGAAGTATTAATAACGTTACTTTTAAAAGCCGTTACCCGCTTCCCTTAATTAAGGAAACCCTTAATACTATTTGCAAAGCGAAGATCTTTACTAAGTTTAATATTATCGCCGCTTTTAACTACATCTGCGTAATAGAAGGATACGAATAGCTAACCGCCTTTATTACCCGCTTTAATTTATTTAAATCTCTAGTCTATCCTTTTAGATTATAGGGAACCCTAAGCGCTTTCTAGAATTACGTTAATAATATTCTATATAATATCCTTAATATATACGTAACTGCTTACTTTGATAATATCTTAATTTTTTCCGATAACGAAATAGATTACGAATATTACGTTAACGACGTTTTTAAACGATTAGCCAAGGCGGGCCTATAGGTAAATATTAATAAATACGAGTTCTATATTAAAAAGATTAAATATTTAAAATTAATTATAATATTAGGAGGAATCGAAATAGATTTAAAGAAAATTAAAACTATTACCGACTAGTAACCGCCTACTTTTAAGAAGTTCTTATAAAGCTTCCTAAGCTTCGTTAATTTTTATTAACGCTTTATTAAAGGATTCTTAATTATAGCCGTACCCCTATACGACCTTACGAAGCGAAATACTAAATAGGAATAGATTACGGCCTAGTAATCCGCCTTTGAAACGCTAAAAGTAATTTTCAATAACGGACCTATTTTATATATATATAATTAGTCTAAAAAGATTATAATTAAAACTAATATTTCTAATTAGGTTTTTAAAAGAACGTTCTCTTAGTATAGCGATAATAAGGAGCTCTACCCTGTAGCCTACTTCTCGTTAAAATATAGCGCCGCAGAATATAACTACGATATTTATAATAAAGAATTACTAGCCATCGTAAAAATATTAGAAAAATAGAGGCTAAAATTAGAAAGCGCCCAATAGCTGTTTAATATCGTTATAGACTATAAAAATTTAAAAACTTTTACTACTAATAAATAACTAATTCCCCGCTATATATACTAATCGTAATTCTTATCTCAATTTAATTTTTTAATTCGTTATACCCTAGGTTCGAAGAACCTTCGCTTTAACGCTCTAAATAAGAAGCTTAAAAATGTGCCGTTAAATATGGAGGACTACTGTTTAAAAGTTAGGAATTATAAGTTTATCGACCCCGCCCGTTTCGAAAATAACTACTTTAAGACGCTATTATTTATAATTGTTAAGGACTTAGACGTTAATGAAGAGGTCTTTTTATTAGCTTTAAATACTCTTAAAAAACTAAATAAATTTATAAATAATATTATTGAAAAGAATTATATTTGTTTTATATTAATATAAAAAGTAGTAGCTTGCCTACGGGACCCCAATTATTCTAAATAACGTCCCTATATTAAAAAGAAATTAAAGGTAGTATTCGCGGAATACTTTATAATAGGAGGTAAAATTTATTATAAGGGACGAATACTTATCGACCTAAACGATACGGCTACCTATCTATAATTAATCTACTACGCCCACTCCTTACCTACAACCGGGCACCCCGGCAAAGATAAGACCTAGGTATAAATAAACGAATACTAGTATTAATTTAATATAGCGGAAGCTATTAAGGTTTATTATAAGGGTTATTTAATTTATTCGAAGATTAAGGTATTACGAAGGGCTAAAGTAAATTACTTTAAACCTATACTAACCGCTTTCGTACTATAGAAAGATATTTCCGTCGACTACGTCTCCCCTTTCCCAAAGAGTTTATACTTAGGTTAGAAGTTTAAATATATTACTGTTGTAATAGACCGCCTTACTAAAATATAGTATTATATTACTACCGAAATAATAGAGGTAGAGGAGTTAGCCAACCGGTTTATTGATAGGATATATACCCTATATAAACTATCTAATACCGTAGTATTAGACCGCGGCTCCCAATTCGTCTCCTTATTCTAAATTACTATTTATAAAAGATTAGTAATTAAAAGGCTATTGAATTCCGCTTTCTACCCTTAAACGAACGCTTAAATAAAGCGTATTAACGTAAAAATAAAATAATATTTACGAATCTTTATAAATTAGGTATAAATAAATTAGGCTAGATAATTACCGTTAACGGAATTCGCCGGCAATAATATAGTTTCAAAAACTACGAAAGTTACCCCGTTCTTTACTAATTACAATTTTTACCTATAAATAAATATTAAATTATTATTAGTTACCCTATCCCAACTCTCCCTAATTTAATAGAAAGAATACCTAAAAACTTATGAATTAATAATTTAATTCGAGGCTATTTAAAATTATATACGTACCTCAACGAAGAAGGCGCAAGACCGCTACGAAATTAATACTAACGAAAAATGTTCCAATACGTTAAAATACTGCCCTAGAGATTTAATTATATTAAATACGACTAATTTAACTAACGGGCGTCCTTATAATAAATTGTACCTTCGTTAGAAGGGCCCTTTTAAAGTCGAATAAGCGTATTCTTATAATATTAAATTTACCCTACCCGCCAATATATAATATTCCCTAATATTCTACGTTTCTATAATCAAGCTTTATAAGGAAGGCCTGCCTAGCTAGACCGCTATCTAAGGGGATATACGCGCTAACGAAGGCCGGGTAATAATTAAAATTAATAACTATAAAGAGGTGCCGGAATGGGAGTTCGATAAGCTTCTTAATTATAAATAGAAGGGGGGTAATTACTACTAATTCTATATAATAGTATAGACTTATTATAACCCTACCGAAGAACCGATCGCTAACGTAATTAATATAAGGAAGGCTATTATTACCTTCTATAATAACTACCTCGAAGCACCTATCCTACTAAAAATCAAGTAGTAACCAAAGATTACGGCTATATTATAAGAACGGACCCTACTACCGGCTCTAGCGCCCCGGGTACCAACTCCAACGCCCCGCGCACCCCGAATACCCCGGGCACCCCGGGCCCTAGCCCCAACCCCGCCCCCAAAACGCTCTAAACGCATTACCGACCTAAAGGAATAAATTAACGCCGCCGTTACAAATATTACGACCGAATAATAAACCCTATCGTAAAGGCCAACCCCAATAGTTATAGCAATCCCCTATAAATTAGAGGCATTATCCAAGGAGGATACAAAGAAGTTAAATAAAGCATTTAAGAAAATCTTTAAAAGATTATTAGAAATATAGTAAAGGAAGAGGCTCCCTACAAAGAACGTAGAAAATAAACTAGAGGTAGGGACCTACCGGCAGGGTAACGATAACTAAACTACAGAGGAGCTTAAGGATATAAGGAGGATCCGGGAGTCACAGGCGGAGGATTTCGAAGGCAAACCTCATCCACGGATAAAGGAGCTTAAGGACGGAGATTAAAGGATAATCTATTATTTTATATATATATAAATTTTAAAGCTATAGAGCTTCTTTTACAAGGAAATAGTATCACAGAATTACCTATAACTGCCTTGTACATATAAGGCTCCTGCTATAGGTAGTTGAGCCTCGTGCCGTACTATTACTACCATTGGCCAATAGCACATCACGTGCATGTGCACGTGCGCCTGGTCTGGGCTCTGGGTATGGCCTTCGTGCCATGCCCTATATCGCCAGACTTGCGCACACTTCTCTTTCCCTCTCTTCGTACAACTACGCATATCCAACCTACCCCCTACCTTTGGCCTTGCCCCGTGATAATTTAAGGTCCTTCTAGTAATTCTTATTTACTCTCATATAAATATAGGAATTCTCTTTAAAATATTTAAATCGGTCAATATTATTAATATATTAATAATATTCAAATTAATAACTTATATACTTATAAATAGGGTAAACCCTCCTCAACTTTTTATTATTATAATTTTAATAACTTCTAGCCGGCCTTTTACTTCGGTTATTTTAAAGGTTATTAAGAATATCCCTACTAATTTCTTTAGTAAATATAATTCTAGCCTTAAACGCTCCGCCCTTATAAATTTAGGAATTACCCTTACTTAACGGAAACGTTTCGTAGACTGCCTACTTAAATTCCCGGGCTATATCTATAAAAGTATAAAGCTTATTATTTTTAATTTAGTAATATATTATAACCTAAATATTAAAGGGAGAATTAAGGAATTTACTTATTACTTAGAGGAAATTATAACGCCAATTTTCTACGTTATTATATTTATTAACTTTATAATACTAATTAATAATTATAATTCCCTCCCACTCCTTAAATTAGGCGGTCTAATTCTTAAGAGGATAAATAAAACGAACCTTCTCCTAATACTTAGCGTAGGCATCCTCTCTAATTTTAACGGGGTTATAATTAATCGAAATATAGAATTTATTATATTAAACGGTAATAAATTAGGTTTTTAGGAAGTAGGTTAAATAAAGCTTTTTAATAATATACTTCTTTATTTAATCTTTAACCTTATTAATATTTAAAATAAATTTATTCCAATCTTTCTTCTTATAATAATAATCAATTAAAGTAGTTTTATAATTATAAAAGTTAAATTTAAATGTAAAGCTTAAGTATTTAACGGTAAAAAATATTTTAAAAGCCGGTCCGGAAGGGATAGGTACTTAAACCGAAGTAGGAATAAATTTAATAGATACTAGGGTATTAACCGGGGCTATAGTAGACCGAATGGCTTAAAAGGCCCGGATATTAATTACCGGAGGGCTAAAGTCGGTAGAGGCTCCCTCTTACTTAATAAATTCGAAAATCTATTACTAAATTTAAATCTCTTTAATTATTTCAATAATTAATTTTTAAAAGTTAGTAACCAACGGTTTAAAAGGAGTAACGGGCTAAGGAATTCTCTTCTTAAAATTAAAGTCGATAAAAAATTAAAACTCTTTATTAAAAACTTTATTTTTAAATCCCTTCTCCTAAAGATACTAATTTTTAAACTTATTAAAAGTAACTTCGCCCGCAATTTTAAAATCGATAAATATTATCGAATATAGGGGGAACGGATCTATTATTTTTATTATTATTTACTAAGTGCTATATCTACCCGGTTAATTACAATCGTTAATATTGCGTATAAGACTCTTAATTGTAGAATACGAGTACGAATAGGGGTCAAAATATATATACGAAAGTAGGGTGCAGACTGTATATTGTATAGAGATCTACTAGGAAAATCCCTCATATAGAATCTCTAATATTAAGGTTTTACTAGTTATACCAGCGGGCCCAGATTATATAAGACAGGGCGGTCTGACTACCCCTGTCACCTCTTTTATCCGATAGAAGCCCAAGCTCAAGGACCAGCCAAGCGGACTGGATTTCCTTCTCAGTGGCAGTCTTACACAGTCCACAGTCAGGACTACGTTACACCACGAGTTACCATGTGCGATAAACGTATAGCCGGACGGCCCAAGGACGACCACTTATGAGCTCATCCCGTGTGTGCGGGTGTGGTACAACCTCACGGATGTGAGAAGGAGTGCTCCCCAGGCCGTACAGTGCCTCGAATGCCCTCCAAGTTTGCCGAGTACGTACCGATGATCCCTTCCTCAAGCCGTCTTGGTCTGGCCCGAGCCTACACAGTAGTACGCTGAGTCAGATCCATGGCGAGCAAAAAAGATGGAGGCCAATATTCAAGGGACATGGAAAAACTCAACCTCAGTGAAAGGCTGGGGTTGCTGGGGTTGGGATCCGGGGACTGGGGGTGATGGGGACTGAGGGGGAAAACGTATATCTTCCCCAGGTACCCCGGATTTAGTGTTCCGTCCTCGTAACTTGTGTTGTCCCCGTCTCTCTTCCTCCTTCATCCTTCCCTTCCTCCCTCACACCAACATCCCAGAAAGTCAACACACTCGAGGGGCTTGCTTGGTGTAAGTGACCAAGCATTCACCGCAACCATGGGCCACAGTTCAGACCGAGACAGTGGCGGCACTGCCGTGTAAGTCTTCAGTTCCACAAGACTTCCAAAGTTCTCCCCAAGACCTGTTTTACTAACACCCACCCAGAGACCCCAAAGGCGCCGCCGGCTCCCACATTGAACAAACCTCCTCCAACCTCGAAGCCAACATCAAGCTCGAAGCCAAGCTCAAGAACCCCCTCGAAGGGCTCTCCCGCACTGAGCTCCTCTCGCGCGTCGAGACCTTCTGCGCCGAGAAGAACCTAACCGAGCACCTCCCACTCTTCCGCAAGGGCGCTTTGATTGCCCAGTCCCCGGACGACTATGCGTCCATCTCCGGCCCGGAAGCCTTGGACGAAGAGGAGAAAGCTGTCCTTTTGAAGGAGGTCGAACACAAGTGGCGGCTGCCGGCAAGACTGTTCCTGACGATTGCGACTTGCTCGATCGGTGCTGCTGTCCAAGGGTGGGATCAGACGGGCACGAATGGCGCGAATATCTTCTTCCCGAATTATTATGGTATTGGAGGGGACACTGCGAGGGAGAAGTTGCTTGTTGGATTGATCAATGCTGGGCCTTATATTGGGAGCGCGTAAGTTCTCTCCTTTTCTTGTTTTCCCTGTCCAACAGAGGCGGTGATATGCCTCCGGCGGCACCTACCGTGGAGGAGGACCTTGCTTTTCTCGAATTTCTTGGAGTGGTCGCTTACTGACTGGCATTAAAACAGATTCATCGGCTGCTGGCTTTCTGATCCCATCAACAACTGGATCGGTCGTCGTGGTGTCATCTTCGTCTCTGCTCACTTCTGTCTCTGGCCCGTCATCGGTTCTGCTTTCTGTCACACGTGGCCCCAGCAACTGGCCTGCCGTCTGCTGATGGGTATCGGTATGGGTGTGAAGGCATCAACGGTGCCGATTTATGCTGCGGAGAACTCGCCTGCTTCTATTAGAGGTGCGCTGGTCATGTCATGGCGTGAGTACTCCCGAGTGTTCCTTACTACAGCCCCCCCCCCCCCCCCCCCCCCCCCCCACCACCCCCCCGTCTTCCACACCAGCGACAACCTCAACTGGCGCCTCATGCTCGGCGCCCCCTTCATTCCCGCCGTGCCCCTGCTCCTGCTCATCTATCTCTGCCCCGAGTCCCCGCGCTGGTACATGAAGAAGAACCGCTACCCAGAAGCCTGGAACTCCATGGTCAAGCTGCGCAACCACCCCCTCCAAGTCGCCCGCGACATGTTCTACATCCACTCGCAATTGGAAGTCGAGCACCAGCTCCTCGCCAACTCCAACTACGCCAAGCGCTTCGTCGAGCTCTTCACCGTCCCTCGTGTTCGCCGCGCCACCCTCGCCGCTTTCACCGTCATGATTGCCCAGCAGATGTGCGGAATCAACATCATCGCCTTCTACAGCACCACCATCTTCAAGGATTCCGGCTCCAGCGAATTCCAAGCCCTGCTTTGCTCCTTCGGCTTCGGTCTAGTCAACTGGCTCTTCGCCTTCCCCGCCTTCTGGACCATCGACACCTTCGGTCGGCGCTCCCTGTTGCTCTTCACCTTCCCGCAAATGATGTGGACCCTGCTAGCAGCCGGCCTCTTCACCTTGCTCGATATGGGTACCGCCCGGACCGCCCTCGTCGCCTTATTCGTCTTCCTCTTTGCCGCCTTTTACTCCCCCGGCGAAGGTCCCGTCCCCTTCACCTACTCGGCCGAAGTCTTCCCCCTCTCCCACAGAGAAGTAGGCATGGGCTTTGCCGTAGCCACCTGCCTCTTCTGGGCCTCGGTGCTGGGAATTACCTTCCCCTTCATGCTTGACTCTCTTGACACCGTCGGCGCCTTTGGGCTGTACGCGGGCTTCAATCTGGTGGCGTTTATTGCCATCTTTCTGTTCGTGCCGGAGACGAAGCAGAAGACGCTTGAGGAGCTGGATTATGTCTTTGCGGTCCCGACGAGCGAGTTCATGAAGTACCAGTGCACTAAGGCGCTGCCGTGGTTTATCAAGCGGTGGGTGTTTTGGCAGAGGAATGCCAAGCTGGAGCCGCTTTATGAGTTTGATCGGATCAAGGAGGCGGAGAGGGAGAGGAGGGCAGAGGAGGAGAGGAGGGCAGAGGAGGAGAGGAGGGCAGCGGAGACGGGGGCTGTTACTGCTACCGGGGCCGACTTGGATGAGAAGAAGGGACTGAGTCATGTGAATGCTCCTAATGCTTAGACGGGGGACGGTTTGGAGGGTGTGTTTAGTTGGTCGGTCTTCGAGATCGTGATGTAGGGTAGTCTTTGGATAGACCATCGGTTCTGTTCATCTGGTTATGATATCCCTTTCCTATCGCTCCTTCAGTCCTCATGCTGTACGCTTCCACTTCTGATACCACTTTCATTTTGGGGTGCGCCAAAGCTTCCCCTCCGTTAACAGAAAACAACGTCAAGCAAATAAAGGAAGCTTGATGACATGTCGTGCATCTCCAATTGTCATTCCCGAGGTCGGCTACCGGTGATTCGTCCATTCCAGGAAACCGCTGTTTGGGCGAACTTGGCGAGCTTGGTGTTGTGGTTCACGACAGAGCTGAAATGATGAGGGGTCTGGCCGGCTTCGCTTTGACCTTATCGTGCACTAGTAAGAAACGGGTAATGATTCCCAGTGCCCCTCGGGCACGTCACTGACAACCTTTGTTATCAGCATTTGTTATCAAGACCACAGATCTATAACATCGGATGAAGCCAGCACATCAACGGCCCTTTGGGAAGTTGAGTCATTCAGTCATCTTCGCAATGATCACCACGTTGTTGACCGGCTTCACCATCTTGTTCCTCGTTGTCCTGGTCGTAGGAGCCCATGTTCGGTTCCGCTCCCGCCAGAGATGGACCTCCTCATCGCCGTCTGTCGACGAGAAAACACCACTCCTTCACGGCAGCACCGTCGGTCAACAACATGAGCAGACGGACGAAGCAACAATCGTTCCCTTGCCGGACTTTGACTGGCAAACCACCGAGCCTTTGAAGTTCAGACCCTTCAAGCCCAAATACCACATCACGATGGGTACCGCACCCCTTCCTTCCGTGCTCCTTATGTTCATCGCCAACCACTAACACCCCACCCACCACCACAGCCCTCCAAAACAGCACCCCCTCCGACCTCATCATAATGGACAACAACTACCTCTCCCGCATCCGTTCTCGCCAACGCATCCTCTCCCTCCACGCCTCCGAAGTCATGGGCGTCCTCCCCGAAGGCCACGCAGCCGTCAAGGAGCTATACACCTACCTCCTAGGCGAATACCTCCCCGTCCGCTACCCAACCATGTTCCGCATCGTTTCCCCTTATCCCGGTTGCCCCAACAACACAACTTCCCAAAACTTCATCACCAACACCTCCGTCCCCCTCTCCCCGCAGCCTCCCTCCGACCCCCTCGACTGTTTGAGGTACATAGCCCAAACAGTAGAAGACGATTTCTTCCTCCTCCTCCCCTTCCCTACTAAACCCAACTCCCCCACCAGCGAGATCGAGCACAAGTGCGTCGCCTTCCTAAACCTCCACCCCTCCGGCTTTTCTCCCTCCTCTAAACTCGGTCTTCCCCTTTCCCAAATACACGCCCCCGTGCCGTCTTACGAAAAAATCGGTCCGTCGATGGAACGGTTCTTCGCCCGCTTGGCGTGCGATAAACTCGTCAAGAGGGTGAATTGGGGTATCCAGTTGCATCCTGACCTCTACTCCCCTAGTGGAAATCATGTGCATGAACATGACCTGAACTCGCTAGAAGAACTGAAGGAGTTTGGGGATAAAGAAGCGGAGGAGGCGAGATTGAGGGTTGAATTGCAGGGGGTTTGGAGACTGAGGGAAACGGGAGCGGTAGTTTTTGGGTTTAAGACTTATTTGTATGGACTTGGGGAGTTGAAGGGGGAGGTTTTGGAGATGGATGATGGGGGGACGATGAAGACGGGCGAGGCATTGGCGCAGGCGATTGAGGGATTGGGGGAGGGGAATGCGCCGGGGATGTGGAGGTATAAGGGCGCGGTGAGGTGGGGAGGGGCGGTGGGTAGGTGGTTGAGGAGTTGATGGGAGGGAAGGAACTGAAGTTTTGATGTTGGATAATATGAAAGATGGAAGGAGCGATGACGGAGAGGGGAGTAACGAACACGAAAGGACCGACGGGGCGTGGTCCGGCTCCGGAGCACGGAAGGCCGGGATGAGGACTTACTTTAGAATCGGTATGACAATTGATAACCCCTGAATTGAATCACCGGTGTTTGTCAGCTCTTCCCTCCCATCAGCCAACATGAAAAGGAAACGGGGACATCGTTTTCCCTCAGACATTTCTTAACCCCGAGCCATCCGCCGAGGGACTCGTCATGGTACGACGCTGAACGACAAACGGCCAAGACAGCGGTAGGAGATATTAGCCAATCACCCTGACCGCCCCGTTGGTAGGGGTCGACATCTCCGAGATGATCTGATAACAGCTCGGCGTTAACAATGACAACATCTTCTGACCTTTTCCCTTTATAAGTCGGTTGCTTGCCTGGTTTTTTTTGATCTGATAATGAATTATATCCCAAGAATCTCGTGGTTTTCTGCATCTCTCGTTGTTGCTTCTATTGTCTTTTTGTTCGGCTTTGTGCTTCAAATGTCCATGGATACCTCTAGCGGCGTGCAACAACCACAGACAGGTATGGCTGCCAGCGCACTCAAGAATGTTGTTGTGGTGGGAGGGTCGTATGTTGGGAAGGTAAGTCGAGCCCCTTTTCGGCATAAGACTTGAAGACTAAAGAAATGTTGACTGACCTTCATCCCAAGGCCGCAGCCAAAGAACTAGCCAACCTCCTCCCCCCAACTCACCGAGTAAGTCTCACCATATTCTCACCCCCAACAGCCATCACCCATCAAGGTCCAAACCAACTAACCACCTCAAACCTCCAGGTAATCCTCATCGAACCCCACACCCACTTCCACCACCTCTTCGCCTTCCCCCGCTTCGCCATCCTCCCCTCGCACGAACACAAAGCCTTCATTCCTTACACCTCCCTCTTCTACTCCTCCCCTTCTCCCTCCTCCCACTTGATCCTCCCCGCCAAAGTCCTCTCCCTCTCCACCTCCCCCAACCTCCTCACCCTCGACCGCCCCGTCCCCTTTCCCCCCTCCTCTTCTTCTCTCAACACCACCACGACAAAGCAAATCCCCTTCGACTACCTCCTCCTAGCAACCGGCACCCGCCTCTCCGCCCCCGGCACCTCCCCCCACGACACCAAACCCCTCTCCACAGCCTTTTTACAATCCTTCCAAACCGCCATCGCCTCCCCCGCTACCAACCACGTAGTGATTGTGGGCGGCGGCGCGGTGGGTGTGCAAATGGCTTGCGACCTCAAGGAGCTGTACCCTGCCAAACGAGTAACGCTGGTTCACTCGCGCGAGCAGCTGATGCCTGTTTATCATGAACGGTTGAGCGAGATTATCAAGGAGCGGTTTGGGGAGTTGGGGGTTGAGATGGTACTCGGCAAAAGGGCGGTGGTGCCGGAGGGCGGCGGGTGGCCTTTGCCGAGCGAGGAGGAGGAACTGAGGGGAGGGGTGAAGAGGGTGGTGAGGTTGGTGGATGGGAGTGTGGTGGAGGGGGATGTGGTGGCGCAGGCTACGGGGCAGAAGGCTAATAATGAGTTTTTGCTGGGTTTGGAAGCGGGAGGGGAGAAGGGAAAGCAGGTGATTAATCCCAGGAATGGGTTTGTGAGGGTGAAGCCGACGATGCAATTTGCTGATGAAAGGTTTTCGGATTTCATGTTTGCTGTGGGCGATATTGCGGATTCGGGGGCGCATAAGGCGGCGAGACCGGGGAGCGTGCAGGCGGCGGTGGCGGCGAGGAATGTGGTTAAGCTGATTGAGGGAGGGAAGACGGAGGAGTTGGAGAGTGTGGAGGTGCAGCCGGCGGGGATACATTTGACGCTTGGTTTGGTGAGTTTTCCCTTCTCGTGAGACGGATCTTGGGAGGTGGGAGTTTGCTGACCTTTTGTGGTGGGATAGACCAAGAACATCATCTTCAGGAACCCTAATCCGGCTGCTGGTCAGACGGAACCGACATACACGTTGAAGGATGAGTAAGTCTTTTTATGCCCCGGGACATGGAGTTTTAGAGAACATGCAGCTAACTCATGAACAGTGGCAGTGCGGATATGGGCATTGATCGGATTTGGATTAGCAACGGCATCAAGGTTACCGGACCGCAGGAGTATCATCTGTGAAGTGGTACTGTCGAGGGGAAATGGAACGGAAATATCGGAGGGGACAACGGCAAGAGCTAATTGTCCCGAGTCGGATCAGTATCACCAGGACAAAGAGGAAGGCGCACCATTGTTGTTGTGTTATCGAGGCATCATTATTGTATTTCATCAAAACATCAAAACATCTACTTAATCTTGATGCCAATCTTGCCAAGATGCTTCTTGGCCCACTGTTCGCAATCATTAGCACATCTACTCAATCTTGATGCCAACCTTGCCAAAGTGCTTCTTGGCCCACTGTTCTCAATCGTTAGCACACATCTCTCTCTCATCACCACTTCGAAACCCCGGGGATAGCTTACCATGTACTCATAAGCCTCCTTAGCCCGCTCCAAAGTGAACACCTTCTGGTCAACAACAGGGTGAATGTTGTTGGACTCAATGGCAGCGCACATCTCCTCCATCAGCTGCCTGCTACCGACATAGACACCGCGAACAGTGCAAATCCTGCTCAGCGTATCGAGGATGCTTTCCTTGGGCTGAGCACCACCAAGGAAACCAATGATGGAAATGATACCCTCATACTTGATCGCCGCCATGCTCTGCCCCAGGGTATCCGCACCACCGACCTCAAGGATGTGGTCAACACCCTGGTTGTTGGGAGTGAGCTTGCGGGCAGTCTCGCCCCAGTTCTTGTCCTCGCGGTAGTTGATGACGTAATCGGCACCGAGCTTCTTGAGCATCTCCATCTTCTCCTTGGAAGAAGTGGTAGCGATAACCTTAGCACCACCCGCCTTGGCGAACTGGAGACCAAAGAGGGAGACACCACCGGTACCCTGGGTGAGGACGAATTGGCCGGGCTTTAGGGGCTTGAGGCCGTAGAGGGCGTTCCACGCGGTCAGACCGGCGCACACGAGGGTGGCGGCCTCAACGTGGTTGAGGTTGGAGGGGGTGCGGACGACGCCGTCCTCGTTGAAGACGCCGTACTGGCGGAGGGTGCCGTCGAAAACACCGCCGAGGCCGGAGGAGGCGCCGCGGACGTCAATGTCGCCGTACTGGTGCCACTGGTTGAAGAGGGTGGTGACCTTGTCGCCCTTCTTCCACTTGGTGACCTTGGAGCCGACGGCGACGACCTCACCGGCGCCATCGGAGCCGGCAACGACGGGGAGGTCGATGGGGAAGGGGTACATGCCCTGTAGTTCTTTGTCAGTGTCTGTTCGATGATACATGATGGGGATATTACTGACCTGGGGGATGATGAGATCACGGTAGTTCAGGGAAGCACCATAGAGACGGACGAGAACCTCGTTCTCGCCGACCTTGGGGACGGGACCTTCCTCCTTGACGAGGCCATCGAAGCCCTTCTCCTTGGACTTGATGACCCACTGCGGCTGAGTAGAGGGAAGAGACATTGTGTATTATCGTAAAGCTGGTTAGTGTAGATGAAAGACAAGATGAGGTGAGATGGGATGGTGAAAAAGGTTGAAGAGAGGGGAAGAACGTCGAGGTATTTGTTTATATGTCGATGATGGTGGTTGCCCATCAATCTCATGCACCCATGCCCAGCGATTAGTGAGCTGTATTTGTATTTGTAAAGCATGATCCCCACATCATGGAGACAGCATCCGGTCCTGACCCACAGAAGGACGTGGGGCCTTCCAGCGCATCGTATTCCCATATCTGTCTCTGCTTCTCTCATTCTTGCCAGTCGTTTATGTACATGGTAGGCCCTTCTGGCCGTGTTATCCCCTCAGTGTACGGGATGTCGCCGACGTCATCATTACCGATGTTTGGTGTACTATGTAATCGGTCAAGCCTCTAGTGTGCCCAGACCCTACGAGTGGAGTCGCCCCGGCTCTTTCCGAACCGCCGTCTTATACGGTACCGTCGTCTCGGCGCCGGCCGGACTCGGGAGCTATTGATGCCCACGTTGCACTCCCGCTTCACTGCTGCCGACATCATCAAGTTCAAAAATCAGCATCCCATCCCATACAATTGGTAACCAGGTCAGTGGAGAGACAGCATCCGGATTCCGCAAGCGCCCCGTTACGTACATGTACACACCGCTCGGCGACACCTCCGATGACAAAGTCTAGAATCTTCGATCACGGTTCTTGATTATAAACCAAGGGCTCCGTATCCAAAACCTCCATCGGTGACCCGTAATGTCGGTGTTGATCGAACATCATTCGAGCCCATCATGGCAAACTCATCAACAGATCCAAAAGCTTGGGGAAATTCGGGGTGCTGTTATTCCATGTTTCAGTACAACGTTCCAACGATACGATGAAGATAGGGGAAGGGGAAACAAAAGTTCAAACAAACACTCACCCAAGTCCCGTAACAGGATCCCATCCCTCCGCCGCCGGGAACCCCGAAGAATTGCAAGCGGGATTGGACCCGACTGTAACGTCGTTGAAGACTTCTGGATGCGCATACTGTTTTGTTTCACACATTTTTAGTCAGCCCTATCGTCTTCGTTCTTGTTTCATGTCCCTCAACACTTCCGTCGTGCACACCGATCCCTTCGCGCTATCCTTCCCTGGTGCTCTTTCTCGTTCACTTCCCCAACCTCATCTTCTTCCCAATGGGCAAAAAGGGAACGGCAAACAAACTTACAAACAAAGGATTAACAAACCCCAACCTCCCCTTCTTCCCCCCCTTGATCCTCTCCTCAATAAGCAACGTCAACACCGCCCCCCACACCGGAGCCGCCAGCGACGTGCCTCCAATCTCGTGCCAACCACCAGCGAACCGAAACAGATAGTAATCACCAACAGCGCTGACGTCAGGATAGCCACGGCCTGCCTTATTGTAAACGCCGCCGTTTCCGAGGTCAGTGTCGGTGTCATTGTTGCTAATAGTAAAGTTCGTCGCGACGGGTTCGGGTATGTCGTAGCCGGTGAAGTTGAGTTCATGCGAACCAACTTGTGAAAAGTGTACGACGCAACAGCAGAGACTTGATAAAAAGGCGAAGGAAAGATGTTGGAAACCCTCCCCCCGAAGCGAACCTCGACGTAGCCCTTTCCGTCAACCGCGGTCCATGTCCTCCTGGGTTAGCCGTTGAGTTGTTCGAAGCATTCAAATTTGCAGGCATGACTGCAGGCTGAACAACAGCCCATTCCGTAGCACCAACCGCCCCAAAACATACGGACAACTCCGCATCGCTATCCGGGTAAAACACCCTCCCTCCCTTCCATGTCGCCCTGCTCGCCAGCACACCCGTTTTGATGACCATCGTCCCCTGGGTACGAACCGACGCCATAATCACCCGACGCCATCACCACGGTTATCCCCTGTAGTCCCAGCTTCATGATCTCGGAGCATTGGCGCTGGAGGTTAGGAAGCCGGGAGGTCCCCCTTCGCCTCCGCCGTACGAGATGGAGATCACAGGGGTGGGGTCGTATAGGCCGCACTGACGGGGGCCTTCGTATTTGTCGGAGGCAGGGATGGAGGAGGAGGAGTTGGCGAACGGGTTGGGGTAAATGGGGTCGAGACAGGCCGGGTCTTTGCAATCGCCTGTTTCGTTGAATGCGGAGTACCTAGGTGCAGTAGGAGCCGTCGAGGGCGTCGAAGAAGGCTGTTGATGTAGGTTCGAACCAAAGTGGTTAGGTGTGGTGTTCCAGTTGGGGAGAGGGGAAAGGGAGGGACTGAAAGGGGGGAAAGGACGACGAACTGTTCCAAAACCCTTTGAATGGCGTATCCTGCTCCGTCTGGTTGATCTCATAGTACTGATCATCCGTCTGGAACAAGACCGTCTTCTGCGGCCAGATCAGAGGCCAAGCGGCTTGGAAGTCCAGGTTGGATTCGGCATGATCGTTGAGACCCTCAAAAATGCCGAGCTCGTTACCTGGTGTTGCCGTCGTTCCTTCGGGGATGCCGTACTGGGCTGGGATGTTGTCAGATGGGTTTGATCATCTCCAGAACATTGTGAACACCACTCACCCCGTACACACTCCGGCGTGACATACTTGTAACACACACTCTCGTTCAACGGAGGCAGGACGTCAAACCCTGCACGTATAAGTCCATGATGAGTAGGGCGGAATCCCCTCCGTTCCTTCGTGCGAACAGATCGAGCCCGCCGCTGGTTGCGTTTCGAAGTCCGAACCCTGGCTGGGTCAGGACGTAGCTTGATGCCTGGGGTGATGTAGTCAACATGATCCCTCACATGATGCGGGACGTGGTACTGGCCGCAGGCGATGGTCTTGGACCCGGAGGGAAGGTGTTCGTAGATGTGGTAGGTCGTGAAGAGAAGGTCTTCGGCTTCGGTTGTGCTGGCGTCGAATTGGAGCCACTGTATACATCCGGACTCAGTGATCACTCCAGGCGTGTCCGGATGAAGACTATTGGGGAGAGGATAGGGGATACCTGGTTGTTCTCGGAGCGGGATATCCGGTCCTTGGTGATTCCTGAGGAGGTTATCCATTTCTTGACGGCCTCTACGGTCTCGGAAGGGGGTGAGAACATGTCGAGGACGTCTCTTCTACTGAGATGTTGCCCATAGTTGGGTGATTTGGGATAGATTGTTTCTTAGTACTCGTTTCATATGAAACTGAGGCAGGAAGAGAACTTACATGTCCATGAGCAAGTCGTGTCCTACATCCAGATTGGCCTGTTTCAACCCGATGCGCATGGGAAGAAGATTGTTTGAGGGCACTCGTCCTCTCTTCTCCCATTTCCTTCCCCAGTGAGGCATTGCCCGTTCATGGAGAGCATGAGTGTCGGGCACTGCTTTAGTATCGAGATGGCGGACATGGTGTTCAGGGAAGGGAGCGGCTGTTATTCCTAGAGTAAACAGACCAAGTACGAAAGCTGGCAAGTCAAGGAGGACCATGGTGACAAGAACAGGAAGACAGCGTTGATGGAGGTAACAATACGAGAGAATAAACAAGAATGCTTGCAACACGACGATCAAAAGATATGATACTTCTGGCGAAGTAGACTTTTGCTTCAAGCCATGGTTAGGGTATATGTAAGATGCCGTCTAATTCCCGCACCCGCTGCCGTCTTGGAATGTTATTCATGAATCGAGCAGGAGTAATCAACTGGCGGGCTGTTGGTCCCGGGTAACAACCAACAACCAAAGGGACAACGGCCTGTTGGAATATCTTTATATGAAGTGAGAGTCAAAGAAGGAGGATGGCACTTGCAACCCACTGACGGGATAATACCGATCGACCTGCAGTAATACCACCGTGATTCCGGAGACTTGATGCCGTATCCAATCGCTTGATGTGAACCCGTCTTCCGAAAAGCTTGGTAATGCTTGTTTTCTTCGTAGGGTGGGAAGATAAATCCGAGGAGACCAAACATTGGACCGCCTTTTGCCCGGGGCATAGCCGGTTATCAGACCAGGGACGATGTTGGACCTTGGGTGTCTCCGAATATAACGACCGATATGCGTCGCTTCAGTGAGATATCTGTCCATTCGTGGCGAGGAGTGAACCAAAGGTAGTTGTCTCATGTGATGTGCCCCTGGTGATGGCACCAATCGAGGCGGCCAAAGAGGTGAGAATGACCCTCCATCAAAGCCTATCACCGTGAGTGAGTTCCAGCGATGAAGTACTGGGCCAAGGTATGCCTGAGTGTGGCGCTGGGATCGTGGAAAGGCGACGTCATGATGCTTGTTCTCTGTTGTTGTCAGAGGAAGAAAATGAAGTTGTCGTGAAAAGATGCCAAGATATCACTCACTGTAGCATGTGCTGATTATTCTAACAGGGCTAAATGCGCTAAAACAGCGCTGCCCACTTCCCGTAAGCTTCCCGCGCGGCCCCACAAAAAGCTGCCTAAACTGCCCCGCATCGGCTACCTTATCGCTTATGGTCTCTTTTCCTCTTTTGTTTTTCTTCCATCCACTGAACGATCACCAGATCCTCCGACTGCGCCGTACCACGTAATACGCCTCGACGAGTCCCCAGGCACCAGCAGGCACCATCAGCCCAACATGTCACCTCAAGCACAGCCGACCTGAAGCTCGACAGCCATAGCAATGGCCGTCCCCCCCTCGGGCCAACCCGGTCCTCTTCGTCCTCCTCCATCATAAACTGAACCCTCCCTAAACGAGGTCCTCGACAAAAACATCTTGCCGACCACAAAAACCACAACAATGGACTTCCTCTACCGCCCCCGGCGGTCCTCCATCTCGGAATCCGACCTCCTCCGCGTCTTGCTGGCCGACCGCGTTGTCGGCGCCCTCATCGGCTCCGCCCTCGGCGACGCAATCGGCCTCTACACCGAATTCCTCTCCGCCACTGAATCCGAGGAAGCCTACCCGCACAAGCGCTTCATCCTGTCCATGTCCTCTCCGAACCCGCAAGACCAAGTAGAACCAACACCCTTCAAACTCGACCACCACCGCGCCCCGCATACGCCCGGAGACTGGACAGACGACACCGATCACTGTCTACTCATCCTGCTTTCCTTCCTACATGGCGCCCGAACGCCCGGGCCCGGCGTTGCTCCCTTACAACCCGTACCGCTTTCTTTGGACGATGGATATGGTGGCACTACCTTCGCCGTGGAGATTGCCGTCCAACCGCTCCCCACCCCTGTGGACCTCGCCAGCCGCCTCTCGATTTGGGTCCAATCCGGCCTCCGGCCGCTCGACACGCTCCCGCTCGGCCTCGGTTCGCTCGTTGGCGCCGTGGTGAGGTCGCCCGATTTCCTCCGTGATCCCATCCGCGTTGCGCGCGAGTATTGGGAACGGAAAACCGCTCCCAATGGTGACAAGCTGGCGCCCAATGGAAGTCTGATGAGGACTGCGCCGGTGGGACTGATGTGCGTGTGGAGGTCAGAAGAGGAAACGTTTACTGTGGCGGCGGAGTTGGGGAGGGTGACGCATGCGGATCCTAGGTGCGTGGTGGCTTGTGTCATTGGGAGTGCGCTGGTGAGGTGGCTGGTGAGGGGGGAGGTGCAATCGGAAGGAGATATTTCCGATAAAATACAAAGGGGGCTGGAGTGGTATAAAGCGAGGGGGGTCAACATGGTTGGTGCGGTCGAGGAGACACTGGATGAACGAGAGCTATGGAGGCATGTGGGACGTAGGGTTACGCTGCAAGACCTGAAGCTGGATGAAGAGGGGAAGATAGGCTATGTCTACAAGACGCTTGGCGCGGGAGTGGTACTCCTTAGGATGGCCATGAGAGAGAGGATGAAGGCGGATGGGCCACGGGAAACACAAGAACGGTTCGAACGGTTGATCACGCAGTTGGTTATGGAGGGCGGTGATGCGGATACCAATGCTTGTTTTGCTGGGGCGTTATTGGGCGCGTTACTGGGGCGCACGGCGTTGCCGGATCATTGGAAGAATGGGCTGAATCATGGGAATTGGTTGAATGGTAAAGCTCGGGCGCTCTCTCGGGTTTTGGGGTTGGAGGATGGGAGTTATAATGGGATGGAGGATATTGATACGTATCCGGAGGGGGGAAAGGGGGTCCTGAGCAGGGAGGAAATGAATCGGGAAGGGGATGGAGTTGGAGAAGAGGACGTGGAGGAAGATGGAGGATGCCAAGAGGAATGATGGTATAGGTTCGCGATGTTGACCACGTTTGGATTTGAAGACTCTCAAATCGGACGAGCCGCTTCCATTATTTCCCGAATGGTCGTAAAACTAAACCGAACACGTCACGGTCAGTACATTACACTTTGGGTATACTCTTATCACGTATCCATGCGTCTTTAATATACCTTTGAACCTAACTTCTAGGCAGTTCCTAAATGGAAGAATCCCCAAGTGACTCTAGCCGATATGTTTTCAAATTATTGTGATCCCTATCACAGTTTTGTAACGGCCTTTCCTAGCCAAACGAAGCGAGCCGTATTGGACTTGTGTCCATGTTCGGGTTATTTTTACGACCACTTCGTTTCCTTATCGACCAGTTCTAGTCAGCCAGCTCTCCATTTGACCCTCCAGTCCGCCATTCCTTAGCTGTCTTCCATCATCAACTTTCAGCCCCGCGTCTTGCACGTGCACTCTCAATGCCCCCTCTCCTTATTCTCCCTCACCATCGCCTCATACTTCTCCCTCTCCACATTATCCAACCTCTTCACCACCCTCGCCGGATTCCCAGCAACAACCACAAAATCCTCCTCAACATCCTTCGTCACCACGCTCCCCGCGCCCACCACCACCCCCCTTCCAATCGTCACTCCCGGGAGAACCACCACGCTGCCCCCAAACCAGCAATCCTCGCCCACAGTAATCGGCTTCCCCAACTCCGGCCCTCTCATCCCGTTCCGGATGATAGGGTCAATAGGGTGCGTGGCAGAATAAAAGTGGACATTTGGGCCGATCAAAGTGCGCGCCCCGATGGTGATGGGACACACGTCGAGCAAAGTGCAGGACGAGTTCATGTATACCCCCTTGCCCAGCTTGACGTTGCTGCCGTAGTCCATCTTGACGGGCGTGTCGATGTAGGGGAAGTCGTCGAATTGGGCGGCGTCTTGCGAGGGGTCGTCCAGCTTGGGAGGCAAAGGGGTTGGGTCTTGGAGGAGGCTGGTTTTTTTTTTGTCAGTTTTCCTTTTCCTTTTTCCTCGCGGTCTGCTTTTTTTTTTTTTTTCTCTCTCTCTCGGTCGTACTCATTCAACAACTCCGCCACCCTCCTCCTTGACGTTTCCCCGTCCGCCGCCTCCGTGTTATACTTGAGCATCGCACTCTTGCATCGCGCTCTGCCTTGCACCAGGTCCGGCGTCCAGCAGTAGTACAGCTCCCCGGCGAGCATGCGCCGGTGGTTCTCGGCGCAGTCGGAGGGGGAGGTGGGGTCGGGGCGGAAGGCGGGTTCGGACATCTTTCGAGGTTTGTTTTGGACGTAAGGTAGTACTGATCCGGTCTGGTTGTTTGGTTATAATGAAGTAGTAGGTGAAAGATGTGGCTTTATGTGTGTGGAATGTGAGGATATATGAGTGTTGCTTTTGTTTACTTATGGCGATAAAAGCAATGGTGTCATGAAGCGGAGTTGGCGGAGTTGGCGGAGTTGGCGAGGGCGGTGCCGGCGCCGTTTGGGGACCTTGTTGGTTAGCTGGCTTCGGCGGAGCGGGGTCCGATCGACGTCTGACATTGACACAAGGTCAGCTGTCAACGATGCCGCGTGGCGTTGAAGCTGTTGGCGGGATGACGGTCCGTATTTGATGGTCTAGAATTTGCTGGTTTCAAAGCTTGGGAAACTCGAAACATGTTGTTATTGTCGGCTGAAATTCGTCGGGTTTGTTATTTGCGATCATCATGGCGCAGGGACACAATCGGACCCTTCAGCGGAGGGTCAACCCACTGATAATGCCTATTGCGGAGCCATTCCTTCATCAAAATCGGACCATATCAGTTCAATCGGGTATGGTGTAGCGGTAACATCGTTGACTCTCACTTCTCAGGAGTGACTACTCTCTCAACAGCCCCGGGTTCGACTCCCGGTATCCGAGTCTCAATATCTTTTTGCATTTTTTTACTCTTTTTCCATTTCTATGGTTTCGTCCTTTTGCTATCTTTATTTTCTTTTATCGCTTTTGTCTTGTGAACTGTTTGTTCCTCTGTCAATTGCCTAACATTGTTCATGCGTTCTGTGATGTCGCTAGGATTATTGGTCCAGAAACAACTACAACCGGCCATTGCCAACAGATATCTTACGTTTCCTTCAAGCTAATCCCTTCTCAATAGACTAGCGTCTCTTCAATCGGATTGTTTTGTAGACGATATAGTGAGATTGCTCTCGTCTTGTTGGCTGCTCCTTCCCAGTCGTTGTGAGTTGGGGTCTGTGGCAGTCTGTACAAAATATTGCCCGACGTCAATGTCCCCGGGTGATTTTTGCATCTTTCCCCTCCTTGGAAATTCTCTTTTCTTCCCGCGAACGCTTCTTCATTCCCACAACAGCAATCCGATTGACATCCATCTTCAAACAATTTCCTGCCATTGCAATGCGCCCATCTACGTCGGCCATTTTCAGATCTCAGTCAGCATGTCCCGAATACTGCCGTTCCGTGAGGTCGCAAATGTGCAGGGAGCGACCAAAGCAGTTAGTCCACTATCTCCCGGACACCAATATTCGCAGAGACCAAGTTAGGCGAACATCTCACTGACCTCCGACCACATTCCATTCCTGGAACCCCTCCAATACTTGATCTCCCCCGTGCCGGGCATAGCTACCACACTGTATATGTTCGCTCCATCGAAAACGCGAGGACGGCCAGGCTGGTGATGTCGTCAGCCATACGGCGCCGGTGTCACTGCATGGTGCCAATTGGGTGCCTTGGCGCTACTAGTTAGTGCTTACGACGCTACCAAGCTCTTCAAACGCAGCTGAAGAGACCTCCTCCAACGACTTCGACAAAACACCTCTTTCTCAACACAGCACACTTCGGACCATGGACAATACTCCTCCAGCTCTGCAACCCCAGGCGGTGACTTGGTCACTGTCGACATGGTGGGAAGAGTCACCTTCCTCTAGCAACACCCTGATATCCCGCGCCCCTCTTCCAGACACGAGATGCGAAGAGTGCGAGACAGCCGTAATTGCCCCCACGTCTGTCCTTAGAGTTGCAAGTGCATCTCCCAAAACCTGCTGGCAATGCCGCATTCTTCTGACGCTGGCTGAAAGAAAACTGAGAAGACGCCTGGGCAGCGACGAAGAGCTTAAAGTCATGAGGGCCCGGGATAATCTTCAGAAACTCACACATCTGTGGGTGCGGGAGGGCTCTAAACTTAGCACTGGGGATGAAGATGAGAACCGGCTTGTCAGTATCTCTTCGCTTGATGGTGAGTGATGCTTCCACTGAGAACCAGTTCCCAGACTAACATCGTCTAAGCTCTTCCATGTCCCTGGAACACATTCGACGCCAAACAGCATACCTCTTCAGTCGCCCATATACTAGACTCACACTCTTACGAAGTAGCCTCCGCCTGGCTCAAAACGTGCGTGACCCATCACCCAGGCTGTCCTGGCATGGAAGAAACCCTCCTCCCACGCCGAGTCATCCACATCGGCGCCAATCATACCGACATCTGTCTTGTCGAGCACAACTCACCTACCCTCGGCCGGTACACCTGCCTCAGTCACTGCTGGGGAGGAGCGCAACCGCTGACCACGACCACCCACAACCTCGCCCAACACCTAGAGCGAATCGATTGGGACAGCATCCCCAAAACCTTCCAAGATGCCATCAAGTTTACCGCCCATCTCGGAATCTCGTACATCTGGATTGACTCTCTATGCATCATCCAGGACTCTCCCCAAGACTGGGCAGAGGAGTCCGCCAAGATGTGTAGCATCTACGAGAACGGGCATCTCACCATCGCAGCCTCTGCTGCTTCCAATGGCAGCGGTGGTCTACCAATCCGCGATTCCTCCAGCTTCGTCCGTCTTACCGGCACCACATCGTCTCCTGAAAGCAAACCCTTTGACATACTAGGTTACTTCGAACTGGGCTTCGGCGACCACCCCTATCCAACCAACCATCGTATGCCCTTGCTCTCCCGTGGTTGGGTCCATCAAGAGATGCTCTTGAGTCCAAGGGTGGTTCATTTTGCCAAGAGAGAACTGCTGTGGGAGTGTAAGACGGTAGGGACGTGTCAGTGTCCTCAGCCGCCTTCATTTCACAATGTCTTCTTCAAGGGGGGACACTACCAAACGCTGAACTCCCCCAGACAGTCCAGCACTGGGTCAGCGGGTGGGATGCCGGTTCACCAATGGCACAAAATCATCGAGTCCTATTCTCGCCTCCAATTATCCTTTCCGGGGGACAAGTTTCCTGCCCTATCTGGGCTCGCTCAACAGATGAGCAAGAAGCGAGGGCCTGAGGTGCGGTACCTAGCGGGTCTATGGAGTGACTCTCTCTTGACAGACTTGCTATGGACAGCGGCGTATGTGTGGAGCTTGCACCCAATCGATCGTATCTTAAAAGGTAAGAACGAGTGGCGAGCACCCAGCTGGTCCTGGGCTGCTCGAGACGTGCCTATTATCTTTCTCAGGACGGGGATGGAAAGTAATGGGTCTGCCTGTGAGGTTAAGGCCCTTTGCGACATTCTAGACGCGGAGACTACGCTTGCTACTACGGATAAGACTGGTCGTGTATCTGGCGGGCGTGTGGTCATCAGAGGTAGGCTCTTTGACGCCAGTCTGTACCGGGACATTGACCTGTCCGACTCCAAGTCCGGAAAGGTGGAAACCAAGGCTACCGTCACGTTGACGATCAACACTCCCATGGACCCGACGGGCATCAAAACCTTGATCTCCTATGCGTCCGAACGCGGAACCAGCTTCGTCCTAATGACTCACTCCGACGCCCAAGGGCTCAAAACTTCAAAGCCTGATGAGCGGGGGATCTTGGTCAAGGAGGGATTCAATCCTGACTCGATGGCCGAGCTTCTGTCCATGGAGAGAACTAACAGTAGGGAATACATGGGGAGTGATATTAAGGTATTGAGAATTGGCAGAGTGGGGAGGAGGATGCCTGCTCCTGATGACAAGAAATGGTTGGCGGACAAGGAGTATGCACTGGTTTTGCAGGGCGTTGACAGCGAACCGACAGAGCTCGATGGTGCTAAGGTGGCAAGGACGTACAGGCGGATCGGTATCATTCACGAAGGCCGCGAAGGTTATAAGGGGGTGGCGGATGCGAGGGAGGACTATTGGGAGCGTTATCCTAGTTGCTTTGAGCAGGGTGGGAGAGAGGAGACAATCTCTATTGTCTAGACCGGCAGCGGATGAGAAGGGTGATGAAGGATCCTTGACACCGAGCTGTAGGCCATGAAGAGCTTGTGATCCTGGCCACTGGCTCGCCTCAACTTCCCTTCATACAGCCCAAAGCGGGAATCCTCTGGTGATCTCCCGCCTCATGAGCATCACACGTTGCACAGCGTCGCGACTGTGAAACCATGAGATCCACGTGTTTGGTTAACGGTCGACGAGCGGTGTGTTCCTCGTTTAGAAGGGCCTGCGCGTGGCCATTTCGAGGGTACCATGTTGAAGCGGCAATCCGTCAGTTTGGTCTCAGTGTTGGCCCAGACATGGATGTCATATGACCGACAGACGGCATTGCATTCCTTCCTCCTCTTTTGCAGAATGCCATCTCCAGGACAGCTCTTTACAGTCCCACTGAGAAAGCTTCAATGCAAACTCCTGATGGCCGCATCATCTACACCAAAAATTTCAAGGAACCGGTAAAGATCACCATTCTCTTCGCCCAGTCGGCATATAGAAAACGGGGAATGAACGTTGATTGGCGAGAGCAACCCTCGTGCTCTTACCAACCATCTTCCATCCAACCCCCATCAAGGTTCCCCCGCATTCTCGGTGATACCCTCCACTTCAGGGGATCATGCGGCGACCGGGTCACGAAACCCTTGTGATTCGCTTCCCCAACGACATACCAACGGCGTAACAGGTACGGATGGCACGGATTGCCGAAAAGGGGGAGGTTAGCAGGTAGCATTGGTTATGCTGCACATCACGGCATCCAACGACGATCCTACTTTGTAGTCACAGCAGATGATCATCACGGATGCTGCCCTGGTCGTGGGACGAAGACAGCGGATTGATGTAGTACGCCATGTGAACGCATCATGGAAGGGATTGAAGTTCAGGATGCAGCCGTCTGAAGGTGGAAGGATCCAATGATGCAAGCGTGAATGCTGTCATCCGGGCTCTCCTTCCTCATCGCAAACGGCAAATCGTCCAGCAACCGGGCGGTTATCTACCTGGTGCTGCCACTTCCAGTTCAACAAGGGAGATGCTGTTCTGAACACTCGATCACCAACTTGCCGCACTGCATCAAGTGCAAAGCGAGTGATTCACGATGATCATGATGCCCAAAATCCTCGCGCTACTGTCGCTCTTGTCGATAGCATCCGCGGCGCCTCTGGCAACCTGCCCCGGATACCGAGTCACCAAAGTCCAATCCGGGGACTCATATCTCGTCGCCGACCTAACTCTCGCCGGCACCAACTGTAATCTCTACAGCGAAGACATCACCAACTTGCGTTTGACCGTGGAATACCAGACCGGTAAGATATCGCTCTCCCTCCTTGCTTCCCCATCACCTCAATACTTCAACCCGGACCCAGATCTAACAGCACACTTGCCACTTGCAGACACCCGTCTTCACGTCTTGATCGAAGACCGGGAACAAAACGTCTTCCAGATCCAAGACAGCATCCTACCACGACCTCCCTCACAAAATTCCTCCTCCCAAACCGCCGCTCTTCGCTTTACCTACGAAGCCAACCCCTTCTCCTTCAAAGTCACACGCGCCAGCACCGGCGACGTCCTTTTCGACACTTCTCCCTCACCTTTGATCTTCGAGACCCAATACCTCCGCTTGCGCACACGCCTGCCTCCAAACCCAAACCTCTACGGGCTGGGTGAACACTCGGATTCTTTCCGGTTGCCGACGGGCGGTTACAAGAGAACGTTGTGGAACTCCGAGGCGCCGTACATACCGCAGAACCAGAACCTGTACGGGAGTCATCCCGTTTACTTTGAGCACCGCGGTGGTAGTACGGGGACGGAGACGCATGGCGTTTTCTTGAGAAGTGCAGCGGGGATGGACATTGTTATTGGGAGGAGTGATGCTGGGGAGCAATACCTCGAGTACAACACCATCGGCGGGGTTGTAGATCTTTACTTCCTAGCCGGACCGGGGCCGGAAGAAGTGAGCAAGCAGTATGCTGAAGTCGTCGGGCTCCCGGCGATGATGCCGTATTGGTCGCTGGGGTTTCACCAGTGTAAATACGGCTGGCCGGATCTGGGACACGTGAAGCAGGTTGTCAAGAACTATAGCGACGCGGGGATCCCGTTGGAGGCGCTCTGGGATGATATCGATTACATGGACAACAAGCTGGATTTTAGTACTGATCCGGTACGATATCCTAAGGACCAGTTGAAGGGGTTCGTGGAGGAGCTGCACGGGAAAGATATGCGGTATGTGCAGATTCTGGATCCGGGGATCAGGTACAAGAGCGACTATGGCCCGTTTACGAGGGGAGCCGATAAGGACGTCTTTCTGAAGGCGGCTGATGGGTCTTGGTATCGTGGCCTGCAGTGGCCTGGGGAGGTGGTTTGGCCGGACTGGATTGCGCCGCAGACAAAGGAGTGGTGGACGACGGAGATTTTGACGTTTTACGATCCGAATAATGGGATTGATGTGGATGGGCTGTGGATTGATATGAACGAGGCGAGCAACATGTGCGCCGACACTACTTGTCTCTCCTCAGCTCAGGAGACCCGCTCCCTGCCTCAGTCCCAAACCATCATCTCTCCACGCGCCCCCGGTGACGGACAACATCTCGGCCTCCCCAACCGCGACCTCTTCACCCCCCAGTACCAAATAGCAAACCACTACCCCACCATCTCCTCACGCACCCTCTTCACCAACATCACCAACTCCGACGGCTCAACCCAATACGACACCCACAACCTCTACGCCCTCACCATGTCTTCCGCCTCTCGCTCCGCCCTGCTCTCCCGCTCACCAACCAAACGTCCCTTCCTCCTCACCCGCTCCACCTTTTCAGGGTCTTCCCGCTTCGCAGCCCACTGGTTCGGCGACAACTTTTCTTCCTGGGCCGACTACCGCGCTTCGATCCGGCAGCTCCTCAGCTTCAGCTCTATACACAACTACCCCATGGTAGGCTCAGACGTATGTGGTTTCAACGGCCAAGCACAGGAAAAGATGTGTGCACGCTGGGCAGTCTTGGGGGCTTGGCACCCTTTCTACCGTAACCACGCCGACATCTCCGCTCCGGACCAGGAATTCTACCGGTGGCCTTCTGTAGCCGCTGCTGCGCGTAAGGCGATTGGTGTTAGGTATCGACTGCTGGATTACATCTACACAGGCCTGTATTATGCCAGTAAGACTGGCGAACCCCTCGTCAAACCGCTCTGGTTTTTGTACCCCGAAGACGCAGCCACGTTCGGCATCGACACCCAATTCTTCCTCGGAGATGCGCTATTGGTGAGCCCGGTGGTAGAAGACGACGTCCAATCCGTCTCTTTTTACCTCCCTCAGGGAATCTGGTACGATTTCTTCACGCATGCCCGGATTGATCAAACCTCGGCAGGAGGCCAAACCATTACTGTGTCGGGAGTAGATTGGGATCAAATCCCTGTTTACATTCGCGGAGGGTCTATCCTCCCTCTTCGCCTTTCCGATTCTTCTTCAGGTTCCAACTCTTCCTCAGACTCCGGACAGGGACAAGCGATGACCACCGCCGAAGTGCGAACCCGAAACTTCGAGATCATCATCGCCCCTGATGAAGATGGCAAAGCGAAGGGGAGGTTGTATCTCGATGATGGCGAGAGTCTGGATTCGAGTGGGAGGGAGAGTGAGATTGAGTTTAGCTGGGATGGGAAGAGACTGGAGGCGAGGGGGACGTTTGGGTATGAGGCGAAGGGGGTGGTGGTGGTGAGGGTGGTGGTTTTGGATGATGGGGTTAATGGGAATGGGGAGAGGAAGGTGGAGGGGGGGTGGGGGTTGATGGGTGGTTTTACGGTGGATTTTTAGAAGTTGTGATGTGTTGGTGATATAGCTAGGGAAGGGTGGTGGTGGTTTTGTTGCGTTGAGGTTTATGTTGGAGGGTAATAAGCTTGTTTTTGGTAGAGTTAGGTTGGTATGCATCACGTTACCTGCTCTGTTGAAGTGAATTATCTCCGTTGCACGTTGCTTCTCAAGTATAATCTTCTGGATTCTTATGCTTATGACCCCTCCGTTCATGGTACATGTCTTCCATTCGTCCCGTCCTTTTTGGGTTGTTATTTTGCTTATTCCAAAGGTAGGTACCTCTAGTCTTCTGGGCCCTTGTTTTCCAACTCCCTCCAACTCCCTTGTTCTTTCCCCCGCCAAGTTTCCAGCTAATCCCTGAGCCCGTCTAACAAATAATGAGAAGCAAGATGAAAGAGCAGAAAAATCCCCATAAACCAGAGAAACGCATTAATCCAATGAGACAGAACAAGGAGAAAAGGGAAAAATAAACTCGAGTGTCGTCGATGATTCCAGCGAGCTCTCTGTGCTTTGGCTTTCCATCGCATTGGTTCTTTTGCTCCAGCTGCTCAATATTTCCATCCAAGTTTCTCCCTTAGAGTATCCATAACACCTTCTATCGATGCAATGAAGAAAGAAAATATGATTGCTGAACGATAAAGACTGAGACGTTGGAAAGGGATACATGTGTCCCAGAACAACAAAAAGAAAGATGCGTTCTACACAGTAAGGGGATGCCCCCCACGCACCCGCGGCTATCCCCCACTCTTCGCCCCCATGATCCATAATCCCATCTTCTCACTATCCCACAGCGGATCCGTGGATAGCGGAACGGTCCGACCCGTTTTTAGCTTCAAGTCTTCGAGACTTGAGACGAACGCCCGTCCCTAGGCCCTTCTTCACTGTCCACACCACAATCCAAGAATACCTACTCCATGCCCTTCAACGGCGATGGTGAAAACACTCACGACCATCTCCCTCATCACTCCCATCATAGATGTAGCCCTCATCCTTATCGCCATCATGATCATGAATCAATCTTCCTCCGAGACTTCTCGCACAACAAGTCCATGGAGTCCTAGAACGAGCAGCGGTGGAATCGCACTTCTTTTTAGGATTCCTGCTCTTGGACTCGAGGTTACCGTAGCGGAAAAATCAGGAAGTTGGGTAGCCTACTTGAAGGCCAGAAGTCTACCTGTGTTGAGTAGCCTACTTGATTTGAGTAGGCTACTTGGAAATGGGCACTTCTGATTGGTCGGATTCTTTCACCCCTATAACCATGTGCTGGAGTTGGATTTTTTTAGCATCTCTTATAGCGGACCTGGGTTGCTCTTTCCCAAACTCCCAACCGGTAAGTAAGTATATAAACAGAAGCCACGAACCTCGTTATCAATCAATTGGGCCAGTGGCTCAATGGTTCTTGTCGTCGCTCTCACTCTTGTGATCGCCAGTTCGATTCCAATTGGTGACAGCTTTTTTTCGCGCGAAAAGTTTCGCGCGGTTGTAAATGCCCTCATCCGGATTTCGAAGTCGAAGTCCTAAAGACCACCACTACAACCACTAAGACTACCACTAACCAATGACCCTTATAGTGGCCTTCCAGAAGGTCCTTATAAGGGTCTTTGGCTTTTACCATTTTGCACCCAAATCCGACCAATCAGAGGCCTCAATTTCCAAGTAGCCTACTCACCAGAAGTAGGCTACATATCCAAAGTGTGCACGTAAACCAGAGTAGGCGTCTTGACCCCTAGTAGCCTACTTGACTTCCCTATATTGCCGCTGCGGTACTAGCGGGTGTGCGCTGTTGCAACTCCATGTCCATGTCCATATCCGGGCAGTTTCCATATTGAAAACTTGACTGAATCAACATCATGCCATGGAACGCTAACGCTTCCCATAGCGGAGTTCAAGGGAGCGGCGGATTTCAAGAAGTCGCGCTACTTCACGTTGATAGAGGTCTTCCGCGTCATGCTCAAACTGTTGGGTCTGTTGTGTATGTTGCGTCTGTTGCGTCTGTTGGTCGCTAATTTGCTCATCAATCTCTGGTACCACCACATCGCTTCCACATCCCTCTGGACGTTGTTGTAGCTGCTCAGACGATCGTTGCTCTCTTCGGCCTCCGACACCTCTGTTGCAGCGATGGGGGCCTGGCTTTCTCAGGCAACGTTCACACATTGCAGTACTTCCGTCTATTGCAGGTCTACAGGCCACTTTGGCAACCTGGCATACGTAACAGGCCGTTGCTCGCGGGGGGCGCGGGCGATGGCACCCGCACTGTTCTCCTTTGCATATTTTGTGAATTTCGCAATCGTCGCTGCATATGTGTCCGCCCGCCCCTTTCATAGTAAGTTCGGTACTAGTCTCACTGGACGTGTCACACTCTGTTTCCGATGCTGTTTCCCTATGCGTGCGGCCTCTTCTGTGGGAGATGGGGAGAGGCTCGCTATGAACATCCCGGCGGCGATCTGGTTGTTTCTTAGGGTGTTGGTCCTCAGAGGGCTTCTCAGCCGGTTGCTTTTCAGCCGGTTGCTCCTCAGCGGGTTGCTCCTCAGCGGGTTGATCAGTGGGCTGCTGGTCACTCTTTAGTGCCCATGTTCTTTGCACATACGGGCGGCCTTCTCTATAAAATATGGAGAGAGGCTCGGTACGAGAATTCAGGCGGCGAACTAGTTGTTTCGCAGGGGGTTGGTCAGCGGGTTGGTCCTTGGAGGGCTTCTCGGCCGGCTGGTCCTCAGCGGATTGCTTCTCAGCGGGTTGATCAGCAGGTTGAGCTTGTTGAGCCTGTTGGGTCTGTTCATGGATAAATGGTTCATTAACCACATCGATTCCCAAAACCTCTCGGCATGGTCGCTCCTCAGATAATTGCTGTTCTGTTGCTCTCCGAGGCATGCGGCCTCCTCTGTGGGACACGTGGAGAGGCTCGCTACGGGCATTCGAGCGGCGATCGAGCTTCTCAGCAGTTTGGCGAGCGGGTCGCTCAGCGGGTTTCTCAGCGGACTGCTGCTCAGCGGGCTGCTCCTCAGAATCTGAGTCTTCGTTTCCCCCTCCTTCTGCGATTGCCGAGCCCAGCCTTTCCCGACGTAGCTTTCGCCTGTACTCTCGGACGTACTCTCTTCTCTGCTTCGTGTTGTCATCGACCATCTCAACGGGAATCAGGCCATTGTGCGTCCGTTGCTCAGCAGGCTGCTGGTTAGCTTGCTGATGCGTGTAAGGACGGATGAAGAGAGGCTCGCTACGGGAATTCCGGCGGCGACCTTGTTGCTCCTCAGGGGGCTGGTTAGGTTGCTGGCGGCTGTGAGGATGGGAGGAGTAGGACGAATATGAGATCTCCCTTTTGTCAGCGGGGGGATATAGGGCCGTAGGAACGGGTTGTTGGCGGTTACGGTAAACATGTCGGTTGCCAGGCTCGTGGTGGTTGTAGTATGAAGGCTGATGAGCGGGTTGATGGTCAAAGTCTAAGGGCTCACGAGTGGACTCATATGAGGGCGGACAAGAAAGCAATCCATCCTTCTGTTGTTGAAGGACCCGATCCCAGTCAACCGGGGCAAGCTCCTGAGGCGCCGGATCGTCGAGCGGCTGGGACCATGGAGGAGGAGGTGGTGGTACCAACAGCATTGGAAGAGCCCGTGGTACCCTGAATGGTACCGAAAGTACTGGACGAGCCGGAGGAGCTGGTGAGCCTGGTGGTGTCGGGAGTACTCCCATATCGATATTGGCGGGCTTGGCAAAAGGCCAAGGAGGGCGGTTGTTGGAGGACTGGATATGTTGTTGGGATGAAGAGTCGAAACGGAAGTGATATGGTATTGCGTGGTGGAATTGATGCTCTGTATTCTGATTTGGCGTTACTATTGGAGTAATGCTGAAGAAGAAGTGGGAGAATGGGGCTGGACTGGGATACGGGTCTCCTTGTTGAAAGAGTCCCTTTGCGTGCTTGTGATATGCTGGTTGCAAGGTAGAAAGCGATGCGTCGGTACCTTAGCAATGAATATGAACGTAAAAGCCGATGTGTGAAAATGAATTAAGATGCATTTGACGAGCAATTTGAACGGAGACAAAAGTACCTCTAGATCGATGGTCCCTGTGGCTCAAACGAACAGCATTGCAACTGCTCGCCTTTGGTCCTTCCTCATGTACATCTCCATCATCGCTCTTTCCCATCATAAACCCGCGCAGCATCCCAAACCGAACAACCCCAAACCGCTGTTCAATCTCCATCCAACGGGGTACTTTCCAACCCTCAGCTTCCCAATCCACCGCGCCTTCCCGCATCACACTTCCAGTTTCCCTCCGGCTTCTTACTGCCCGCTTCCCCCCAGGCTCCCCATCACATCACCCCTCCTTTCTTCCGTGAAAAGCTTTTCCCCCACTCCGTTCCTTCCTTTCAAACCCCCATAGTATAACTCCCCAACAACCCCTCCCCACCGCCTCTCCAACCTCGCCGGCCCCTCCTACTCCCTCATCATCTTCCTAAACAACGCCCCCGTCCATCCCTCAAGCATATCCCAAACCACCTCCCACTTCTCCTTTTGCCCCTTGGCCATATGTAAAAGGGGGAGGAGGATGGTTGTTGGTTTTGGCGGTGGGAGTGTCTTTTGTCGTCCCTTTTTGTGGTGAGTCCACTTGGGGTGAAACTAGGATGGTGCCTGGCGGATCAAAGAGTGATGAACGGCATGGGAGCTGGGATCTTACCTCTAAGGAAGGGGATGTAGCTTCTTATATTTCGCCATTGTTGTCTGGCTTTCTGCGGTTCTGGTGATCCTTCTATCCGAGAGTAACACCTTGATGTTCTGACGACTGGAAGGGACAGGCACAACCTTTGTTCGTAGCATCGTCAAATAAGCCAAGTAAGCACTGCATTTAAACTTTCCTACAACGGCCCGTCTTGATGACAATGAAGGTTGGCCTTGGCCCAGCAATGGACCTTTGCGCTGCATCCCCAACTCTTCAGGGCTGACTGGACCAAAGTAAAAGGTCCTCCAAACATCACCACCACCAGCTACTCCCTCATCTACGCGGTAACATCAGGATTAACCTCCACCATAACCACCGCATCAACCCCCATCGTCCCCGCCTCCGCCATGACCGCCTCAAACTTGATCTGCGCACTCGACACATTCTCCGGCGCCGTCCAGTAAACCGTATTCGGTCCCCACCAGCCGATCCCTCCCTGCCCTTGATCCCCCGGATCCCTCGTATAAATCGGTTGGTTATTGACCATAAGCCCTACAAAGCCAATCCCAAACGCATCAAAGTACGTAGAGAAGCTGATCAAGTACTTCCTCCCCGGGATGACCGACACCGTCGGGGAAATGAGGCGGGCAGAGACGAGGAACTCCTGGTTCGCTGGGTTGGGCTTCAGCGGAGAGACAACGCGCCACGCGTGCGAGCCGAAGCGGTAGTCGGGGTTTACTTGGCCGGGGATGGGTAAAGTGACGACGCCGGCGGTGGCACCGGGGTCGGGAACTTGTTGTGTCCAGGAGCCGAGACCGTTCTCGAATTCGCCGCCGGGAAGGATGCCGAGAGGTGGAGGGGTTGAGCCGGAATAAGCCGAGACGGGAGCAAAGGTTACCGAGTCGAGGAAAGAGGGAGGGCCGATCCACTCGATTCTTATTTCGGCTGTGGTTTCGGTCGAGAGAGAACGCCAGGGGGACTGCGTGAAGCGCCACCGTTCGCGAGGGAGGTTGTCATTTGCGTCGATGGTCAGGCCTGCGCGCCCGTTGATCTGGACGCCGATGAAGCCGGTGGAACCAATTCCGCCGTCGGTGTTGTTGGGGAAGAAAGTGGCGAGGGTGAGTTTGTAATCGGTGTTTGGGGTGATGGGCAGCGGAGGACTGATGATGCGCGCGTTGGTGCACACGCCCGAGCAAGTGGATGAGCCGGTGAGAGAGGCGCGGAGGGAACGGTTACCGGTGAAGCTGTTGCTCGTGGTGGTGGAGAGGGAGAAGGAGGAGTCGAGGATTTGGACGGTCCAGGGGGGAGAAGGGGACGGGCATTCGAAGTCGCCGTAGATTAGGCCGCCGTTGGACGGGGTAGCGGAGGGACAGGCGGTTGCGGTAGCGGTGGTGGTGGTGGAGGAACAGGTCGGACCGCATTTGCAAGCGGAGATGTAGCGGTCGGGAGTAAGACCACAGGCGTTGGTGGCTCGGGTGGGATAGTTGGTTGCGGTGGTGCCGGAGGCGGTTATGGTTGCGCAAAAGGCCGAGGCTACGGAGACGGCGGAGGGGGATGGGCAGGGGAAGAGGGCGCGGTAGCAGCTGGGTGTGTTAGCCGTTGTCACTTAAGGATGTGACAGAGAGACTTACTTGTCGGCATTGCACTTGGGAGGACCTCCTGTTGTTGTGGTCCCAAAGACAAGGAGTCCCTGGGCCAGGAACAAGGAGAGTTGCAGCAGAGATTTCATGGTCTCTTTCTCGCCAATGTCTTGATACGAGAGTTGGCGATGTCAGTGATACTCAGAATTCCCACTGCCTTACAGCATGTTGCGGCATCTTTATATCCTCTTTGACGCCCCAATTCCCCATCCATCCCCTTCTTTCTGGACGCAATACCGCACCGTCAGCGGATGGACATTGAGCCGTCTCATGGTCCTATTTCGGTGTGGAGGTTCAAACACGACGTGAAAGGAGGAAGATGGCTTGCAGACACGATAATCCAATTGCCGTGTTTGGGGCATGGCGGGTATAAGACTGGCTGCTGCTAGCCAATATTCGCTTGACAGCTCCGAACCCGGGAGCGGCTGAGCCTGTTGAGGTGGTTTGGCAAGCCACGTGGGAAGAGTGCCGTGTCAGCATGACAGCCGTGCTTCGATGGTAGGGTCATCTTCGCGAATACCTATCTCGGAGTGTCCCGTATTCGTGGTGATGGCTGGTGATGATGGTCCAAAACAATGTGATCCTTCGAAGTAAGCCACGACGGTGAAGCTGGCTGGGCATCCTGACTGGGAAACAAATCCGACTCCAGAGACTCTCACCAACGGGGACACTACCGGACCCGTGGTCCTCTACACTGCGAGACTGGGTATTGAGGTCCATGTTGATACTAATGAACGAGTCAACAACTGTGTCTGGTAGGTACCCGGTAGCAGGTGATACCTCGAGCACTTACTGAAGAGGGCTTTTCGCCGGTGTAAACCAGGAGGGTCGCACCTTTGGTGAACAACATGCCTTCTAGGGACCAAACCGAGACAGACACAGGGAAACGCAATGTCTTCTGTGCGGGTTGAAGTTGTTGGCGACGGAGAAACAATTGCGCATTGGCGAGGAAGGCACGGAAGGGTAACGGACCGTTTGCCATGCACGTTTCCCGTCTCCCGTGGCTTGTCAGGTGACGGCACCTGTGACCGCATGCACTGGATGCCGCTTCCCACTCCTTCCATCTCTCGCGACTGGCGACTCTTCCACTTCCCAAAAATCCCAGACACCATGGGCGATGACCATCTCCAGCTTCCATCAACCTCTTCGCACCCGACCCAGAAGACTGCTATACAACTTCGTCTCCTCAGGATGCGCATTTGTCCCCATCGTGGATCGTCGCTTCGGGTCCTTGCAGGCGACGGAATCGCGGTCGGTCACATTGGCGAACCTACCTCGAGATGAGTTTTACCCTCTGCGTCCAGAGCACCATACCGTACACTGGATCTACTTGCACCTCCCAATGCTAACCAGACTTTGAACCCCAGTCAAAACAATCTCGCACGACCAACGCCGTCCAAACGATGCCCCGATCCGCGACCGAGAGGGCTTCCCCGAGTCCAGAACACCACGATATCAGGAGAACGACACGACTGATGTACCACGTATCGAGGCCATTGCCAGAGCCCTTCCGGGTCTCTATAACACCACCTTCAGGACCTAGCCCGGAATTCCGGAAACACCTGACGTTGCCAGCCTACAGACGCCGGGTAGCAGGAAATGCCCTGGAGGCCGTCCCATGCTGGCTATTCTGGCCGGCTGAAAATAAGGATGCGATCAAAGAAACGAGAGGGCAGCAGCAGCTCTGGAGAATAATCGATGTCCCTCTCCGAGGAGACAAGAAATCGTCCAAGAAAAACATGGCCCCAGCATCAGCCAGTAGCCCCTGTATACGAAAGAACCATTACCGCGCCTTGGCTTGGTACGATTCCTTCCAACGACGACTCATTCCCGATACCCAACAAGGGAGGACGGGCAAGTGCCTCCGGTGTAAGACAAGCTTAATTCCACCATGGCTTTGTGGGAGCATGGAAACATCGTATGCAAGACATTCTAGGCGAAATCTCCCGCTTCTGTCGCACAGCAGACAAGTCTCAGACCCTTTGTTGTGCTAGAAAGTCAAGCCCGAATCCCCCGATTGTTCGAGACACGCTTCGCTCCACGACCCTTACACCGCAATCAACATAAAGTCAACCGGCATGTGTTGTTTCTCTCCTAGCCATCCGTCAAGGCTTCCCCTGAAGAGGAAACCGGCGACGTCGGAAGAAGGAGTGTGTAACCAGATCAATGGACCCTGGACCCCGACGTTTCAGACAGCAGCCTCCATCAGCCACAAGACACGTCTCGTAACTCCACGATATGTCCCGAAATGCTTGGTTCTGCAACCTCTTTTGCAACCCTCGGACTTCCATACTCGATCGATAACACGCAGCATAAACAATGGGCAGGACATAACGAGGAGACAGGGAAATTAGGATCGCCAGACATACAAGGCTGTGGCACATGCCATGTCGTATCACAGCCAAAGCTTTTTTTCGTTCTGTTTGCGACCAAAGCTGTAGTGGTAGGTGACCTGTTCAAGCAACCTTCCACGCCTCGTATTGCTGTCCTCCCAGTTGACTATCACAGGCCCTTGATAGGGAGCTTCGACACCAACCCGTCCCACCAAGACACTGCCATCTTTCACAGTCCAAGGACTAGCTGGAGATCTGTCTCTTCTTTTTTTTCCTCTGACATCTACCAGCTCGCTTCCAGGCCGTTTCGATTTACGGCACCCGCCAGGTAGAATACAAACTCTTCCACATCTTGCCTTGTCTGACAGCAGAGTACCTCTATGAAGAAGCTCGCCGGTCCAATATCACTCAGGAGGTGTGCATACCTTGGCTTTCCCAACCGGCCAGTCACTGCCGCAATTCCTCATGCGGCTCGCCATACAAGCGTTGGCCCAAGCCCGAGCTGCAGGAACCAAGCTCCCAAGCTCGGGACTCGTCGGGAGTTGAAGCGGCTACTGACATGGTCCGACAGTCCAGTAGAAGAACACCAGGCCAAGATACACTTATGGCTACGCAACGCGAGGTACTCTTCGGTTGCACGATGGACCGTTGGTGTTTACCTGCCATGTCTGGTAGAATGCCCATTGATGTCGCGAGTTGGAGTTCCACGAGATTGTTATTCAGACGCCCCATAGTGCATTGACCAATCATGCATGCCTCAATTTCCTGGAGCTATTCTTTCAACTTCGTGCTCAAGGAGCGGACCACGACCAGTTCAGGTGGGAGTTCGAAGGTCTTCTTTGCAAGTTGACGATAGATCGGCTTCCGTATTGAGCATACCTGACCATCAGTCCTCGAACTGGTGCCGACCTGTTTCATGGATCGGATCTAGATTGGGCCCAAAAAGGGATGAGTGTCCCAGAGCAGACAGAAGGGTTGAGGGCTCAACGCCAACAAGAAAACACTATGATCATACATACCTTAGTTCCCTACTGAGTCGATGCCGTGAAAGTGGCCAGTGTTACTGACCGCCACATGGTTGTGTTGTGACACCATGAATGCACCGAGCCGTCAGTTGTATCGTGAAGTTATTTTGCCATCTTCAAGCCAGTTCACAGCTGGATATATGACATGGTCAAACCCCCCAAGAGGCAGAGGTCAAAAGTCCTGGTCAAGCTTGGTAGCTCAACTGCCCTGTCCCCGGCCTTTGTTCAACACCTTACTCTGCCACTCGGGATCTCTCCAGCGCCATGTTCAAACACCTTGGCGGACTCCTATGGAGTTTGCTTCTAATCGGTCTCGCCCACGGTAGTCCCCTAGCAGAATCCCAACCACACGTTCTGGAAGCCCGGCAATCATGCAATACCGCGTCCAACAGACAATGCTGGACAAGCTCCTTCGACATCAACACGGACTATGAAGCACATGTGCCCGAGACCGGTGTTACCAGACAAGTAAGCCCGAGTCCAATCTGGCGAAAAAGCTGGAATGACTGACAAGCTTAGTACACCTTGACCTTGACCGAACAAAGCACTTGGAGAGGGGGTGATGGGCGGTTGAAGTACAGTGCAATGCTTGTCAATGGTGAGTCTTAAAGCAGAATACCGAAGAAAAAGATCATGCTAACATCACCCAGGCCAGTTCCCAGGTATGTGAAGATGTTAGATGCCGATAACAACCTTACTTACAATCGACTCCTCAAAGGTCCAACCATTAGCGCAAGTGAGTCCTTCCCTTTACCCTAGAATATTGCAAATACTGACATTGTCCAGACTGGGGAGACAGACTCCAAATTACCGTCGTCAACAACATGAGATCCAACGGGTAGGGCTCCTCCATACCCCCCAGCAGACAACGATCTAACACAGCCAGCACCTCGATCCACTACCACGGCCTTCGTATGCTCAACGCCAACACTCAAGACGGAGTAAACGGTGTCACCGAATGCCCCATCCCTCCTGGAAGCAGAAAGACCTACACATTCCTGGCCAACCAATACGGCACAGCATGGTATGCCTCCTCTCCAAAGGCATAGCAGCGTCCGCTAACAGACCAGGTACCACTCTCACTTCCCGCTGCAGTACGGAAACGGTATCCTCGGACCCATCGTCATCAAGGGTCCCGCATCCGCCGACTATGACACCGATCTTGGACCGCTCGTTCTCTCCGACTGGTACTACGGCTCAGTCTTCGAAATCGCCCACCGAGTCAACAACCCCAGCAACCCCTTCATCCCCAACTTTCCCGGCTCCCCTCCCGCCAGCGACAACGTCCTCTTCAACGGCCGCAACATCAATCCCGACGGCTCCGGCGGCACCTACACCCGCAAGACCCTCACCAAGGGGAAGAAACACCTTCTACGCCTGATCAACACCTCCCTGCAAAACGCCTTCACCGTCAGCCTAGTCGGACACACCTTCCAAGTCGTCGCCACCGACATGGTCCCCATCAAGCCCATCACCCGCGACCACCTCTTCCTCGGCATCGGCCAGCGCTACGACGTCATCATCAACGCCAACCAGCCAACAGCCAACTACTGGTTCAACGTGACCTTCTCCGCCCTCCCCTGCGGCCAATCCGACAACCCCTACCCAGCCGCCATCTTCTCCTACTCCGGCGCCTCCTCCTCCACCTCCCTGCCCACGCAACGCGGCGTCGCCCCTCCGGACTCCCGCTGCGCCGCGCCCGAGCGCGATTACTCGCCCATCGTCTCCCGCTCCGCAGACGTCAACTCCTTCGCCCCTAGTGCCACCACTTCTCACACCCTCAACGTCGATTTGACGGTAGAAGACAACTCCCAACAAGCCCGCGTCTTCTGGCCCGTCAATAACTCCCCTCTCCGTGTGAACTGGCAGGAACCAACGCTGCGCTATGTAGCGAATAACACTGACCTCTCCTCTGTCCCGCGCTCGCGAAACCTGATCCAAATCCCGGGGTCCAACACCCTCACCTACTTCCTCCTCCAAAATAATTCATCAATCCCGCATCCTATCCACCTCCACGGTCACGACATCATGATTCTCGGCAGTTCTCCTCCACTGGCCAACCCGTTGGCTGAGACGCAGATAAGGGAGTATAACCCCAACACAGACAAGTCCACTCTCAAGGGAAATAATCCCCCGAGGAGAGATACGACGATGTTACCGGCTTGGGGATGGTTGCTGGTGGCTTGGAGGACGAATAACCCGGGTGTGTGGCTGTTTCATTGTCATGTGGGTTGGCATGTTAGTCAGGGGCTGGGGGTGCAGGTGTTGGAGAGGTTGGATGCTTTGAGGGATGGGGGTGGGGGCAGTTTGGGGACCGTGGAGGATAATTGTGGGAGTTGGGCGGGGTGGTACCCGGGGAGTACGTGGAAGCAGGATGATGCTGGGTTGTAGGTGGAGGGGAAGGAGGAAGGAGGAGAACAGGTGGGCGAGAGGACAGGAGGAAGGATGAGAAGAGAAGGCCTGGAATTGGTGGATGTAATGCGAGTCTTGAGGAACTGGAGAAGAGCCTGATGTTCGTTGTTAATAATCTGGTGTCACTAATGACTTGTTATTCCCGAGTGTCTTGTGCGAGTTGATGGTGATTGAGGTGACAACCCTAACCCTGTTGTGAAGGAAAGGAGGTTGGCGACGTGAGAGGTCATGATATGATATCTTCAGGGGTTGGACGCAGCGCGGGGCATTCGTCCAATAGGCGCGACAGCCGATGTAGGATCACGTATTCGAAGGATTCCCTCTCGTATAGCCGCTGCCCTTTTGAGGCTGTGCCGCACATCGGCAGTCCCAATGTCACCACAACATCTTCGATTCGGCGTTATGCGGGATCCTCGCACTCCAGCTTCCAGGCAACCGTGGAACAAAGACCCGGAGATAAGAACCAACACACAAAACCCCGGACATAAAAAGGACACAACTTCCCATCCCGACCTCGACATCCAGTCCCCAAATCACCATCAATCCCTTCATCCCATCAAGACCATGACCACCCTCACCGGCAAAACCATCCTCATAACCGGCGGAACCCGGGGCGTCGGCGCCGCCACCGCTCTCGCCCTCGCCCGCCTCGGTCCGCACAAGATCTACATAACCGGCCGCCCCTCCTCTTCTGCCGCCGCCGACACCTTCATTTCCAAAATCCGCTCCGAAGCCGAAGCCGAGTCCGACCCCCAAATCTGCTGCACAAACATCACCTTCCTCCCCACCGACAACGCCTCCCTCGCTTCCGTCTCCGCCACCGCTCAAAAGCTGCTAGAAACAGAAGAAAAGATTGATGTACTGATCTGCAACGCCGGCATCGCCGCCTTGCCGTTGGGGGTATCCGAAGATGGCTACGAGATCCAGTTCGCTACAAACTTCCTCGGTCATGCGCTGCTTGTGAGGAAACTCCTTCCTCTGCTGCACAAGTCCTCATCTCCCGGCGGCTCCGGCGGTGGTGGAAGAATCATCAACCTAGGTTCCTACAGCTACCGCATGGCTACCACCGTTTCCCTCGACCGCGTCTCAGGTCCGGGCCTAGCCAAGGACAAAGATGACTTCCTAGGACTAGAAAAATGGCGTCGATACACTGAGTCAAAGCTAGCCATCACTTTATACACATCCCAACTCGCGCGCAGATACCCGGATATCACGAGCGTGACGGTCACCCCGGGGTTCGTGGAAAGTGACATGGTTAAGAACTTCAGCTTTGTTGAGTATTGGGTTACCAAGTTGGGAGTTGGGTTGATTCCGGGGCAGAGGGGACTGGTGACGGTGGAAAGGGGGGCGGAGAATAGTGTTTGGGCGGCGACAGCGACGGTGGGGGAGGAACAAGGGGGACTGGAGAGTGGGGGGTTGTATGATCCTGTTGGGAAGAGGGTGCCTGAGGGGGAGATGTCGAAGGCGGGGAGGGATGAGGTTTTGGGCGGGAAGGTTTGGGAGTGGACGGAGGGGGAGTTGGGGAGGTGGTTGTAGGTGGGAGGGTTGGAACTTGGGTGGAAGAAGATGGGGAGGGGAGAAGTGGAGGCTGGGTAGACTGGGTAGACTCGTGCTGGGTACTATAGCGGGAAAATCACCAGGGTATATAGCCTTGTTACGGGGGCTCAATACTTGTGATCTTGACTAGCCTTGGTGTTAGATCTAGCACTATTGATTTGACAAGCCTTGTTGCTCAGGGGAGGCCCCTGATTGGCTAATGTAGGAATGCGCTATAGATAGTCGCTGAAGGGCTTGAATTTAGCGCTTCTTTCAGGGAGTGATTCCAACGTCTAAAGTAACGATAGTTCTTTCCATCTTTCCCCAAGTTCATTTCCCCCCAGAAATTTAACTACCCTATATCAAAGGAAAGAACGAAACCCGCCTTCAATCAATTGGGCCAATAGCTCAATAGTTCTTATCGTCGCTTTCATTCTTGTGATTGCCAGTTCGATTCCAACTGGTAGCAGCTTTTTTTCCGTCGCGCGAAAAGTTTCGCGCGCAAGTGTAAATACCTTCATCCGGACTTTAAAGCCAAAATCTAACACCACCAAAATAACCACCAAAAAGACCACTATAACGACCACTAACTATTAACCCCTATAGTGACCTTCCAGAAGGTCCTTATAGGGGTCTTTAGCTTTTACTTTTTTGCACCCAAATTTAACCAATCGGAAGCCTCCCTCAGCCAATAATACTAGATCTCACAACAAGGCTGGGCCAGTTATCTATTCTAAGATTTGGAACTAGCCTTGTGCCCCCCCTTCAAGCCTTGACACGCTCCTTATACTCCCGCTGTGGTACGTAGACTGGGTAGGTTCGATCGAGGGTTGAATAATCGTTGAAGACGGCTGGGTGGAAGGATGGAGAAATACCTGGGCTTCAGCTAGTCTTGGTATTTATCCAAGCTTCCGCCGGCTTCGACGCTTATTCAACCTTCCGTCGAACTTACCTCTACCGAGCCTAACTGGCCTACTGTTGTCCCGGAAGGATGTGTAATGAATTCATGATGTTCGGGTATAACGACGATCTTCTGGGGTTCTATCCTACACGTAGTCATAACGGACTGTCCCCAACATAACTCTCTACCATCCACCCTCTTTCGGCTTTCCCCCTTGATGTCATCGTCCACTCACTTCCTCCCCAACAACCCTCCAACATTCCTCACATCAGGCAAATACCCACCCCTCTCATCCTTCCCCTTCCTCTCCATCCTATTCACCCCTTCCTTGGACAACAGATCCCCAACCGGCTGTCCCAGCCCTCCTTGCCCGACTTGTCCGGCAACGAGGTTATGCACGCCGTCTTGGAGGGTGTCTACTTGCTCGATGTTTGTGACTTTTGTTTTGGAGAGGGTGTCTGCTCGAGAGGGAAGTCAGTTTCGGTTGCCCATAGGGGGAGCTCGGGGGACGGCCGGAGGGGAGAAGGGGGCGGAGAAGGGGGGAGGGGACAAGGGGATAAGGGGGGAAGGGGGGAAGGGGGGAAGGGGGGAAGGGGATAGAATGACTGACCCTTGGTGGCATAACTCGCTTTGTTGTCCTTGGTGAAGTATCGGAGGTAGAGGTCTTCTAGCCAAGGAACCCAGGACTCGTATTGAGCGTTGTATTGGGTCTTGGCCCATTCGGACCAAGTTGGCTTTTGGTCCTTGCCAGTGGTGTTTTCGTTTTGCTGTTGACCTTGGGCGGACATCTTATTGCTGGGATTGATCTTTCCTTGAAGCGATTGTTTGTTCTTTCCTTGCGAGATATGGTGATGTTGGTATCTGGTGTGTTGAGAACGGAAGCTGCGTGTTCGTGGAGATAAGATGTTCTGTTTCACTCACGAGTCATGACCTTGGGGAGGGTTAATATCTGTTTCAACATCACCAACATCCATCTTGGTGACACAAGGGAGTTTCCTTGATTCATCTCCAACTTGGGCGAACAATGGTCGAACCTGGATGCAAAATGCCCGTAATGGAGGGTATACGTCATACTCGGATGTCGCCAAAATTCCCTGTTTCGGACGTCAAGTTCAAGCGATACCAGCCAACGAAGAGGAAGCCGCAGACGACCGCCAAGCCTGGACGTCGACTGTTGCCTGTGTGTAACACACCTCCTAGTACCAAAGGTACGACTTCGATCAATGGCACCGGTATCGTCAACACCATATCAACTTTCACGCAAGAACATGGTCACCGAGAGAGACGGCAGGATGGATTTTTCTGCTTAAAACACACCTAACCTCGCTGTATGATCGTCGTGTCCTTCTCTGCCATTCCTTTCCCCTTCCCGTCGTTCTGTCTCCCTGAGAAACCAAATCTGACAAAACTCTACCAGACACTTCGATGTATCGTGCATTCCCTGAACTGCCGATATCATGATCTAGAGAAAGCCTACATGCACCCACCCCAAACCTCCCCATACCCGATTTCTGCCAGAAATCCACAAAATAGTGGGACCACCAGCTGGATGACACCTGACATTGAAAATCCCGTTTTTACCCGCTAAATTTCGTATTTTCAATGCACGCCAACATTCCTCTAACTTTGTCATTTTTTTTTCGCTCGGTTTCACACGGCCATTTGCACCCCTTTTGCACCACCCCTTTGCTTTGAGTTCAGCGAGTAGAGCAATCAATTCACAGCATTTTGCACTAAATGCCATGAAAATATCGCCATATTTGAGTGATGGGGAGGCACAGAGAGGATGTGAATCACATGGGGGGGTGATTCAATGTCAGAACACATTCAAAACGGTCAGAAATACCGCTAAAACACGATAATTTACATGACAGCTGACATTTGGAGAAATCGGGTATGGGGAGGTTTGGGGTGGGTGCATGTAGGCTTTCTCATGATCTAACACATCAAGTGAATCTCCCAGCCCAGATGCTACCAGGTAGGTAGGTAGCCAAGCCTCTTCAGCACAACTTCAGTTATCCTATTTCCTGTCCTTTTTTTTCGGACGACTATCCCTTCTCTTCTGACCCTGTCCTCCCTTTCCACTGTTCCCCTCTTCTTTCTTATCAACCCGGGGACGGAGTCGCCCAGCCCACACTCCAGGCACCGTATTCTCTCTCATTGTCGAAGCCCTGGCCCTGGTGCCAGGTGTCTGTTCATCCAAGTTGGCATCCTCCTGGTCCTTATCGTCGGTGCTGCGCTTCCTCTTCCTAAGGGAGATGGTGTTTCTAGCTCCGCCGAGCTGGGCGAGCGAGTTCATTTCGCGTAGGAGTGTTGATTTCTTCGTGGTACGAGGGCCGTTGACGGAGGCTGGAGTATGTACAGGTACAGAAACAGCCGGAGCTGGGGCCGGGTCCGACGCGGGAGCTGAATTGGGAGCTGAATTGGGAGTTGAATTGGCAGTTGAATTGGCAGTTGAATTGGCAGTTGAATTGGGAGCTGAATTGGGAGCGTTGACAGATCGCTCGCGCGCCTCCTGCTGCGCGGCCAGTAGCTCTTGTATTCGCCGCTCATTCCGCTTTATTCGAGCTAGCCCCTCCACTCGTCTCATTCGCCGTATCAGCACATGGTGCTGCCAGCGATGGTACTCCTGCTCATCTCTGATCACGGCCTGCCAAATTCTCCGGGCACGGTCATGTTCGAAATCTTCCTGCTCCGACGGTGTCATCCCAGGGGGGGTCGGCGGGCCAAATACGGGAGCAGGAGTCCATCCGGGCCGGTGCCAATGGTAGGGCATCACTAGGGGGACCCAGGACGACTGGGACGCTGGGACAGGAGATATGATAGGAGTTGAGACGGCCGAATTGGGTGAGGCGGCTGGGGTGGGATTGAAAGGGCCGTAGGGCCGCTTGGGAGTCGCGGAAATGGGCGAGGAGACCAAAGCACGATTGGTGCATGGATTGGTCGAGTATTTGTAGACAGAGGACTTGGGCGTCACTGGCGAATTTACAGAGGATGCGGCACGGATCGGGGTGCTCGGTAAAGTGCCCGGTGTGTTCGGGTCCAAAGTGTTGATTCTATTGATAGCATCCGGTATCAGTATGGGAGAATACCTCATGCTTGACATGATGGCGACGAGAGAAAAGGATGCACATACCTCGGCATTGAGTCGACAWTGTCGACAGGTTGCTCGCCTTGGGCGAGACCGTTTTGGATGTTGGTAGGAGTGACAGAAGAAGACATTTTGTCTACAAGACGACGGTTGCAGTGTAGATGGTTGTTGGGTTGAAGGATTTGATCCAGATTGATGTGTCTGAGATTGTTCTTCGAGACGGTGGTCAGGGGAGGAAAACGACAGTTGCAAGTTGGGAGAAGGAAGCGGTTTTATACTGCCATGGGCAATGCGACTGTGGCGGAATTCCTCAGGTTCAAGGTCCATTAAACCTTCACCGGATGTGTCTGGTGAATGGAAGAGGAGAAAGTGGGCACTCCAGGTTCTCCATCTCGAGGAATATTGACTAGGTGCCTTGACAGGGGGGAGTCACTCACGTTGTCAGACAATGAAGCCGTCACTGAGACTTGAGAGCTTTGATGGGAAATCGTATTACTGGGGGAAGTATAACGGATGGGTGATGGTTCTTTTTGGGAATAAGGTATATAAAGTTACCTTACAGGTGTCTAAGGTACCTCTATGCTTGAACCAAGTGGAATGCTGCAATATCAAAGTATCTAGAGGTACGGCCATAACAGGAAAACAGGGCCGTCATCTAGGCTACCTGTTGCTCAATCCTCCATCTCCTCTAGTTCTCTCACCAGCCTCAGTATCACCTGCAACAGGCCAAGCATTTCCCCCCACAAAAGATCCTTCTCCGTCACTTGCTCTACCATCTCCAACCGCCACCACTCCTCCAACTGGCTGTTTCGCTGGGCCTCCTCGTCTTCTCGTCGGCGCTGCTCCTGGTACCAGACAGGCCAGTACGCAAGGGCCGCCTGCCGAGCTGCTTCGAAATCGAATGTGAACTCGGGTGACTGGCTCGCTGTTGGTGCCGGGGATTCTGGTTGGGGTGTCGTGGGGTCAAAAGCAAGAACGGGAACCCATCCTGGCGAATGGTTGATGGTAGTCTCCGGGAGGCCGACAATGATTGGAGAAGCGACTGGAGTCATGAAAGATGTCGTGGCCGCTGTGGAAGCGGGAGCGGCCGAGGTGGGAGAAGACACCAGGGCACGATGAATTCTCTGGCCAGGCGAGTGGGCGGACTCGGGCGTAAGAGGTGCGATGGTAGCCGAAAAGGTACGGATCGGCGTCGTAGGTAGCGGAGTTGTCGGCTTTGGAAGGCCAAAGCTGGTTGGGGCAGGTGTGTCCGGGGTGGTTGGGTGCAGGTGATTGATAAGGTCGTCGAGGCTGATTCTGGGTTAGTATTAGGAACCTCAAAACACTGATTAGGACAGCAGCACAGAGATTAAGGGGAACCTACCTCGACATTATGTCGACGTTCTCGTCGTCGTCGAGCCAGCGAGGGTATTTGTTTCCGTTCAAGTTGGGGGCTTTCTGCTTCTGGGCCAGGCCCTGCTGGACGTGGAAAAATGCCCTGGCCAAGGACATTGTGTCAAGGAGGGATTTTTCAGTGGAATTGGTTGTTGGCAAGAGGAATTGGGTCCAAAGTGGTATATCTGAATTGTTGTTTTGAGATGGTGGTCTGAGAAGGAAGCCGAGAGTTGCAAACTGGGCGGAAGGAGCGATCTTATACATGCTCTGGAGACTGCGACTGTCCTTGCGACCGTGGACAGGCCCCTCCATATTCAGGTTCGTTTTGAGCCTTCACCGGATGGGTGAATGGAGTAGTCGAAATCTCTTCAGGTTCTTGATCCACAGAACCTTGAATGGGCGCCTCTATGGGTGAAGGTCACTGCAGGTTCTCGACAGATGTGACCTTCACTGTGTTCTTTTGGGGAAAAGATAAGCTACTAGAGAAAACAGACATATGGATGATAATTCTGGGGCATATATAAAATACCCTATTTAGGGGTTGAAGCAGATGCAATGTCAAGTAGATGCATCTATCTAATGTAGAAGTACCTGCAAGGAAGGGGTTTATTGCAGTCCCAACGAAGTAGCCACCATATCAGGTGCAGGGCATCTATGCCCGGCCAAAAACTTGATTGATTCGTCAAAAATCTGTACAGGTAGACAGATTCTGCTTGTTATGTCCGAGCCTTCGGTGCTGCAGGTCATTGCTGTCCTTAATCTCCGAGTATGGTGATGCAATGCTACGGAGATACTGCAAAGACTCGAGTTATCCAGAATTTGTAAACTCACGGGCAATCGCCGCTGCCCCTTGTTCCTGTAGAAATTCCCATTCGAGTCGCCTAATTTGCTCCTCCGTCTCCAACATCCGAGCCCGGCGAAAGTCTCGATCCCCCTGAGCTTCCGCCAAGCCCTCTTGTAACTGGGAAAGCTCCTTCAGGTACGACTGTAGTAGGTCTTCTTGTATCCAGTCAATTTCTAGTTCTCGCCCTGGAAGTCCGGCTCGTCGCTGCTCAACTCTCCGTTGAAGCTCTATTAGAACTCTTTGCACCCGGTCAATCCTCCTTTGTCGTGTTTGAAGCCTACATTCTGATCGCACCGCCATGTCGGCCGCCTCCTGACGCCTGTTGATTGCGGACGCGTGTTCCCGCCGGATTTCCCGCATACGTGTAAGTCGGGCGCGCCCTGCTCGGAGTTCGCCTTCAATTACCGCAAGTCGGGCGCGCACTGCTTGGACTCTGCCTTCCATTGCCCCTAGCTCTGAGTCTATATAACCCGGAGGGAGCAAGGGAGGGTTGAATGGTTGTGCAGGCACCGAGCCAACGGGATGGGCCGAATTGACGAGCCCGGGTAAGCCGATGAGGGTATTAGTAACGGTAGGAACGGGGGAAAGAGATCTGGGTGTTGATACGAGGGTCCGGTCGGTGGTTGAGCTGGAGTGAGACAAATGGTTAGACTGGGGGTCCGAGTCGATGGAGGGCGAGGTCCTTCGAGCAATCTTCTGTTAACACTACCTCTACCTACCTCTAGGAAGAACAGATGGGTGGGACGCAAGCCATTGAATGGTGGCACAGGTTATACATACATGTTCTTTTCGGCATTCTCAGAGTCAATGTTCTGGTTTGGAAAGGCACCCTGGTGATTAGGGGCTTGGATTGCTGAATTTAATGACATTGTTGTGGTGGCGGCATTCTCAGAGTCAATGTTCGGGTTTGGAAAGGCACCCTGGTGATTAGGGGCTTCGATTGCTGAATTTAATGACATTGTTGTGATGATCGCTGTGTAAAGTCTCGGGAAGTGACTATAATAGGGATGAGATGATCGAGTGTACTTTTCTTTGGTGTACGGATGACGTTCAGTAGACGAAGATGACGGTTGTGAAGTGGGAGGTGGAAGTGTTCTTACCTACCTTATACTGCTATGACCCTTGTGACTGCGGCTGCGACAGAGGAATAATCATTTAAGTTTGAGGGCTGAGACTATGGGAGAGCAATGTCAAGTAAAATGGTTGATTGGCGGCTTGGTTGGACAAAGGAAGAATGGCGAGAAAGGAAGAATGTCGTGCCAGGCTAGGTTTAAATACTACCTACCTAAGGTACCTACCTGTACTGAGAGGGAAGATTAGGGTGGGGCGCTCTCTTTCTACACGTTACAGGATTGATCGAACTTGCATGTTCTCGGCTGCATTCCGGTTTCCTGTTGCGTAAATCTTGATTGGATTCATCGAAAACCTAAGGATATGTACCTTACCTAGGAATAGAGGTGTTTCTTGGTTTTTAAAGGGGAATACATATACTACATTTAGTTTATGCAGTACGGGCGTCGTTTCGGGCATATACCAGGTATCTCCGGCATGCGTGTAGGTGTGCCTCTTTCTCATGTATAAGGTATCTGATGTTAGTACTCAATCTTGGGATACCGTATACCTAGACTTGGGGCGTTCGTTTTTAGGTTCCCTGGAAATCAGGCATGGTCTGCAAGCATACTGCAACATTCATGCCCACCAGAAATTGTATACAAGACGGTAATTTTGAATAACTTCCACCATCCAGCGCCCTTAAGAAAACAGAGAGAGATGACAGGGCACTAGAAGAATCGAATTTACAGTGCTCCGGGCTCTCCAGCTGTCTCCCTCACTCTTTTTCTCGGACATAAAAAGCACATATTCGAGCAGTGTGCTTGCAGACCATGCCTGATGTCCAAGGAACCTGAAAAGCTATCCCCTGAGTCTTTGCGGTACCCCAAAGAATTGAGGTATCTAGAATTCGTAACCACGACCACCGCTGCCCCTTGCCCAGAAAAGGGTAGATGATCCACGGTTATTGGGAAGATAAAGCCGTGATGAATTGATTGGTGGCTACCGTAGCGGAAAAATCAGGAAGTTGGGTAGCCTACTTAAAGGCTAGAAGTCTACCTATATTGAGTAGCCTACTTGATTTGAGTAGGCTACTTGGAAATAGGTACTTCTGATTGGTCGGATTTTTTCACCCCTATAGCTATACGCTGAACTTGGTTTTTTTTAGCGGGTGTTTTAGCGAAGTAACTAAAGTAACAATAGTTCTTTCCTCAATTCCAAACCCTTATATAAACGGAAGCTACGAACCTCCTCATCAATTAATTGGGCTAGTAGCTTAATAGTTCTCGCCGTCGCTCTCTTTCTCGAAATTGCTAGTTCGATTCCAACTAGTAATAGCTTTTTTTCCGTCGCGCGAAAAGTTTCGCAAGATAGTGTAATTTGTAAATACCCTTATCCGGACTTCGAAGTCGAAGTCTTAGACTACTAAAAAGATTACCAAAAAGACTACTATAGTATCTATTACCAATAACCTTATAGGGGCCTTCTAGAAGGTCCTTATAAGGGTCTTTAGCTTTTACTATTTTGTACCCAAATCCGACCAATTAGAAGCCGGCCTCAGCAAGTAGCCTACCTAGGCGGGAAAATCACCAGGGCATCTGGCCTTGTACGGGGGGTTCAATGCTTGCAGTTTTGACAAGCCTTGTTGTGAGATCTAGCACTGTTGATTCCCTAGCACTGTTGCTCAAGGAGAGGCTCTCATTGGCTAGATTGTTTCTAGTACCAAAGGTAGTTTGATGGCTGAAAGTCGTTCTTTCCCAAGATTTTGGCTTCTTTCCCATTATCTTGGCTTCTCGGCCAAAATGACGATGGTTCTTTCCCCCGGGGCCCGGCGACCGTTATTCCCCTACATCAACGGAAACAACGGACCTCTTTCTCAATCAATTGGGCCAGTGGCTCAATGGTTCATGTGTTCGCTCTTTTCTTGAGACTGCCAGTTCGATCCCGATGGCGGTCGTCTTTTTTCGCGCGAAAAGTTTCACGCGGTTGTGAATGCCCTCATCCGGACTTCGAAGTCGAAGACTATTGTAAAGCTACTACTACTTCCCCTAAGACTACCCCTAATTAAAGACCCTTATAGTGACCTTCCAGACGGTCCTTATAGGGGTCTTTGGCTTTTACCATTTTGCACCCAAATCCGACCAATCAGAGGCCTTCCCTGACCAACAGTGCTAGATCTCACAACAAGGCTGGGCCAGTTATCTATTCTAAGATTTGGAACTAGCCTTGAGGTGGGGCTTCAAGGCTTGATACTCTCCTTATACTCCCGCTGTGGTACTTACAGCAAGTAGGCTATATATCCAAAGTGTGCACGTAAACCAGAGTAGGCTTCTTGACCCCTAGTAGCCTACTTGACTTCCTTATATTGCCGCTGCGGTAAGAACCTCAAGATGGGGTTCTGGACAAGAATAACAGAATCCAGCCCTAAGTTTACAAGTGGAAAAACCGCCTTTTGTACTCCGCCCATGTGCAGTTGCGTATGTCGCCCACCACACCCTGCGCCTCTCGAAATTCCTGCTGGATTTGCTTAATTTCCTCCATCATCTGCCCCTCAAGAGCCAGATAGAAGTCTCGATCCTGCCGAGTGTCCACCATGCGCTCTTCCTCCTGGGACAGCTCCCTCAGATACGATCGTATCAGGTTTTCTCTACGGATGATTCCGATAAGAAAGGTTTCTTCTTCTCGCCCAGGAAGTCCCTCTCGCTCGTCTATTCCCCGTCGGAGCTCTTCTATGATCATCTGCACGTAGACACTTCTCTCTTCTTGTATTTGAAGCGTACGTTCCAAAAGCTCGGCCATGTCGCTGGCCCGCCGACGTCTGTCCATGGCGACTTGCAATGCTTCCCGGATTCTCCGGATACGTTCAAGTCGCGCGCTCACTGCTTGGAATTGGGCATCTAATGCCGCTACCTCTTCGTTGACCGAGTCCGGAAGGGACGCGGGAGGGATGGGGTGGGACGAAATGATGGAGTCGAGTACGGGAGAGTCGATGGGGTTGGTCGTCGTCTGGGCGGTAGAAACGGAGGGAATGGATTTGGTTGTAGATACCAGGGCCCGGCGAGAGTAAGAAGCAAAACTCGACTCCATGTCTGTGTCGGAGTGCATCCAGCGAGGTCTAGCATTCTTCGTTAGTATAAACCCAGTAGATGGGATCTGGAAGCAAAGCAATAAATGGCAACAAGAGTTAAACATACAAGGTCATGTGAGGATACTCGAAGTCGAAGTGTGGAAACCCGCCCTGGTAAGGAGGGGTTTTGGGTGCTGAATGTGATGACATTGTTGTGGTTATCGATGGGTTAAGTCTCGGAAAAGTGACTGTAATGGTGATAAGATAATCCAGTGTACTTTCTTTGCGGGTGGTGTTCAGCAGACGAAGATGACTGTTGTGGACTGGGAGGTGGAAGTGTTCTTATAGGGTACTGCCATGAGCTTTGTGACTGCAGTGATGACTCAAGGTTGAGGGTTTATCGGACTTCCGCCGCGCGTGTGAATAATTCTTCCGTTGCGCATAAGCATACCTCTGTGCATTCAATAATGGAATTCATGTGCCAGGTGAGTACTAGGGTTAAACTGACTATCCCTATGTCCGCTAAGTTGGTACATATAGGCAAGTACTATGCATGTATACAGGTATGGCCGGATTCCGTTGCTGTCCAGCACCATGGGATGATCCAATGCTAAAAAAAATAAACATCCCTGGACGACTACCTGAAGACCAAACGTTCAAACTCCCAGCTATAACCAGGACACTACTCCTTCTTGACGTTCTCCTTGTGGCCAACAACTAAACTGTATGTTCTTCCGTTGCACGACTGACTTTCTGACATCCGCCTTGCCCCCTGGTTTGGCTCTCTTCCGCAGGCGGGCCACTCCATGCACGTTCGGATTCCCCCGGACCATACCTGTAGAGGTACCTTAGGTAACCAGCGCTCAATCCATCACGATAAATGTCCTCCAAACTGCTCCAAGGAGTAGAGGTATTCTCTTCTCCTCCGTGCATGACGATCTTGTCCTTGGCCTCTTCAAGCTGCCCTTGGCCGCGTCGTGAAAGGTCTCGCCACAGCTCTCTTCTTCGTCACCGCGCTTTCTCTTCTTGACAACTACGCAGCCAATAAGGTTTCCTGGGCCTCCCAGTTGACGAAGCGAGTTGATCTCTCGAAAGAGCTTGCACTTGGCGCGCTTGCGGTTGCCTGTATTGTTGGCGGTAGTTGGAGCAGAGGAAGAGACGACAGCCGCAGCCGTGGATGTGACCGTGGTGGGAGCTGGCGTTGAGTCTGTAGCAGCACAAGGTCCAAGGTTGCGAGAGAAAGCAGCGGACATAGGAGACTGTCTAGTAGCAGCCGGGACGGAGTCTGGGACCGGCGCGGGAGTATGCGCATTGACAAATGGGCCAGGCGATGGCGCGGGTGGTGGGACAGGCGATTCGGAGAACATCGAGTCAGGCCGAGAACTAGAGATAGGGGAGTTAGGATCGTTTGACACTACTGTACGTACCCACTACCAAGGTCCCTAGCGGGATCATTCAGGTCAACGTACTCTGCGACGTTGGCAGTAACGTACACTTCTTCAGGTATGCCTGGTTGGTCGGCGCTGGCCAGACCACCGCAGATATGACGAGGTGTCTTGGGTGAAGACATGGCGTGTTGGTGTTGTCGTTTACTCCATCGAATGTTGAAGAGTAGAAAGTTGCCAATGGGGGAGGACTGAAGTCCTTCCTGTTTGGGTGAAGTTCTGAGAATTGTAAACTGAAAGGGAACAGCAGTCTTTCACTTGCCCTTAAGGTTGCGACTGTGAATGAACACTTAAGGTTCTCGTTCAGGTTCCGTTGAGCATTCACTCGAATGGATGCTGTTGTACGTGAAGGCTGTTATTTGGGATCGACCACAACGTCCAGCTCAAGGTTTCGGCCTGGAGCCTGAAACTGAATTGTTACATGGTATCGTATATAGAGACAAAGTACCTGTAGTGTATGGAAAGTTCTGTCTAGCGAATAGAACGCTGTTCATCTTCTGGAATGTCATGGGTGTGCATACCACGGAGTCATCCTAAGACATGAACACTCATCTTTTTCGCAGGATCAAGACAGTACACTGATGACGACCAACCGGAGTTTGATTCTAGTGACATGTATGTTACGAGGTAACGCTATCAGCGAAAGTGCAAGTATAGGCCACGAGTAAAGACAAAGTGAATTTGGTTGATGTTGTCTCAAAAACGAAAAGTTCCGGGTTGTTAACCGATTCGCAACATGAATGAAATGAGCACAAATTTCTCTCATTCGAATTGACGAAGTAAATGTGGAAAGTCATTCCTTCCTTCTTCGGCCCATCCATGTCCATGGATCGTCTCGCAACATGATTCTCAATATGGCAGGTAGCAACCATCCAGCTCCTTCCCACCATAAAGCCTCCTATCTCCTCTCACACTTCCTATACCGGCTCACCCTTTCCTTCCTTCTCACAGGGATTTTCAGCATCATTCGAACCGGTCGACATCGGTGACACCTGGCCCACTCAACTGTGATCAGTCTTACTTCTCTTTCTCAGCCGAGTGCCCCAACCATTCGGAACATTGTTTTCAAATTGGTCTTCAACTTCCTCATCATCTTCATCGCGCTTTCTCTTTCCAACGTCAATGTTTCCCGCTCCTCTGAGCTGCGAAATTGATGTGAGCTCGTGGGAGAGCTTCGGCTTTTTGATGGGGTTGTGTTCGCCGATATCGCTGTGGTTGATGTCGGCTGCACCTGGGTGGGTTGGTTGACGATGGGTGCTGTTGTTGTGGGAGAGATGGGAACGTGCTGGACTTCGAGGATGGGTAGAGCTGCCTCCGGCGAGTTTGTTCTGAGATGGTCGAGACTCTCCATTGCGCTGGTTTGACGTTCCGGGCTGTTTAGCGCCGGCTCACCGATGATCTCCTCCACAGACATCAACACCGGCGGAGCCAGCTCTCCGGCCGGACCCTCTTCGACCTGATTCTGTATGTCGCCGCAGGTAGCCGCAACGTCTTGAAACTGCTCGTTAAGAACCACTGCTTCATGGGCTTCCTCCTCGTCCACTGCTCCCCCCTGGGCATCTCGAAGTTCTTGCCGAAGTTTCTGCCGAAGTCCATGTCGCTCAGTTTCATCCCTCGACTGCGCCATCCGAGCGATGTAGTCATCTCGACGCTGCCGATTGAGTGCCAGCCTCTCCTCTAGGTTGGATAGCTCGTCAAGACTGTATTGAATTTCCCAGTTATCCCCATGCTCCCCTCCATCAACATGAATCCCCGCTCGCTCCCATTGTTCTATATCTTGCTTCAGCCCTGTTATGTGCCTGAGAATGCAGTCGATTCTTTCTTTATCAGCTTCGATAGCTGCCGAAATCTCCAGTTGGGCGGCGACCTCTCGACCTATGCGTTCTTCGATTGCCAGATGTCGTCGGAGGGTCTGGATAAGTCGCGCGCGACTTGCTTGGACTTGAGCACGACAGGCTTCAAGGTCGACTGAGGGAGGGCCGAACGGTGCCGGATTGACCGAGCCGAGAATATGAAGGGGAGGAGCGATTGGGGAGGTAAAATGGGTTGTCGGTGCAGTGGAAGCGGCGGAAATGCACCCGGGTGTGGATACAATGTCACGGTGGATCATTTGGCTGGAGGAGTAGCTAGAATATAATCCGATAGTCTGTTAGTCAAGAAAAGAGTTTAACTTACTGCACTACCCCTTTTGTCTACGCGCACTATATTTTGACTTGGCGTACCCTCTAATACTTTATCAAAATAGATAGGGAATAGAAGCCATATTATTTAATTAGAATACTATAGACTGATAGGGGCTATCTTCCCTTATATACCTACCGTACTATAATTTCCCTATCTTACCTTATACTAGTACCTTATTAGCCCTATTAGATCAATTCCTATAAAGCTATCTAACCGTAAGCCTTAACGCTATAAGTATACTATAATATTTAGTATACCCCCTCATTAGATATTTATAGTATTAAAATTCTTTACCTTAGCTATTCGCTATTATTGCTAAAGTCTAACTCTTTTCTTATTAGTAAGCTAATACCCCCTTCTTCGATATCCTTTATAATACCCCCTTCTATAGGGTTCTTTATAAAGCCTATCCTATCCCTAAAATGCAAGAATTGATTTTTAGTAAGCGGTTTAATTAATTTATTAATTAATTAGTCTTTTAATTTTATAAAGACGAATTTAATAGATCTATCTTCAATTTTTTTTCGTATAAAATACTATTGTATATCGATATATTTTATTCGTTAATATTGAGTAGGATTATTAGCGAATAATATTATTACCTAATTATTATAATAGATTATAACCGCCTTATCGTTATTATTCTTATTTCCTCTTTAAAAGTTAATATATAATCGGTCTAGCTAGATTATTTCTTTCGTTACCTACGTCTCTACTATATATTCTACTTCTATAGATAATAATACTACTATTAATTATCGTTTAAATAATTAATTAATTGGTATATTACTTATATTAAATAGGAAGTTAGTAATTGACTTTTTAGTATCGAAGTTACTACCCTAATCTAAGTCTATAAAATTAGATAGTATTATTAATTCTCTAGTATATAATAATACTATATCTCTCATTCCCTTTAAATACCTAAAGATCTTTTTAAAATTTCAATAGTATACTTTATTAGGATTCGAAGTATAGCGGTTAATTACCGATATAGCGTATATAATATTTAGTTTAGTCCCTAATATAATATATATAAGGGAATTTATTACGGATTGGTAGGTCTTAATTCTAACCTTCTTAGCGATCTATCCTTCTAATATTATTACTATATAGTTTATTATCGGTATATTAACCTCTTTATACGATACTATACTAAATTAGGCTAAGATTTTATTAATATAACCCTATTAATCGAAATAAATATTTCGTTATAATTTATTTCGAATAATACGGATACCTAAATAGTAGTAATAGGGCCCTAAATCGGTCATTTTAAATTTAGCGTTCAAAATACTCTTTAGCCTATTAATTTTTTCTTTATCTTTACCTACAATTAATAAATTATTAATATAGATAGCTACAAAGGTTAATATATTTCTATTGTTAGTAAAAATACTATAATTAGCGTTAATTAGATAATAACCTAATTATTTTAATACTATAGTCAATATATTAAATTAAATTCTTAGTATTTATTTTAAACTATAGAATACTTTATTAAGTCTATAGATTTTTTTGGTCCTATTTATAAATTAGGGAGGTTAGTCTATATAGATAACCTCTTCGACGTTATTATATAAAAATATAATTTTAATATTTATTTATTTAATTTCGAAATTTAATACTACAACTATAGCGAATAGGAGTTTATAATTTATAGGTTTAATAATTGAGGCGAAGGTTTTAAAGTAATTAATTCCTTCGATTTGTTCGAAGCCCTTAATTACCTATTGTACCTTCCTTTTAATTACTTTATTATTTAATCCCCTCTTAAATTTGTATACCTATTTCCCTTATAATATATTTATCCTTAATATTACTTTAATAAGATCCTATATTCTATTTTTAATAAAGGAAATATATTCTTTTCTCATCCCTTCTAGCTATTTATCTTAGAAAAAGCTTTTTTAAACTTCCTTTAGCAATTACAGCTCTATCCCTTTATTAGAACCGTTTAATACTACTTTAGCGAATACTATAATAAGGGATTCTATTTTTAATTTACTATTATTAATAAATTCCGGCGTTATTACCCGTATTAAATCTAGGATAAGTTTTTTTATTTACGTTGAGACTTCTAAGGTAAGGGAGTTTAATACTTACCGGAACTTTTTTATAGATATTATTCGACCGGTTATACTATATTAATATTTACGATAAAATTATATAAATAGTAATTATATAGGTAGTAACGGATTGGGGGCTAAGGTAAAATAGTTAAGAGAATAAAGTTCTACCCTTAATTTCCTATAATTTTACTACTATTATTTCTCCTTATTTAAGGTCCGAAGGCGAACTATTAGAATTCCCCCTTAATAATTTAGAGTACTTGCAATTAATTCGGTTTAAATAATTGTATTTATCTTCTTTCTTTTAACGAATATTATTTCAATCTTAAAATAAACGTTATTAAACTTAATAATACAATTATTAGGCGATAAGAGCTTATAGATTATATAGCCCTCGAAACCGATAAGTATATATTTAACTAATTTTTTATTTATCTTCTTCTTACCCTAAAAGGGAAGGAGATATTAAGCGGTTATCCTAATCGTTCGAATATTATTAACGTCTAATCTTTAGCTATATACTATTTTGTATAGGGTTTTATTAAATATTAAATAAGGATTTCGATTCCTAAAGTAATTAATAGTTTTAAAAATCTCTAGCTAGAATTATTTAGGGATTTATCCTCCTATTATAATAAGTAGTAGTTTTTCTCTAAAGTAGAGGTTTAGATTTTTAATTATATTATTCAATTAATATTATTCTATTACCGACCTTTCGATTTAGGTACCTCTTTTAACCGCCTATTCGTTAAATTCTTTATTATTAAATTCTTTCGCCCTATTAAGATAGATTATCCTATACTTTCTTTATTATAGTTCCTTAGCTTTTAGGAATTGTACGAATTTTTGGATAAAAACCTATGCCTTTTCCCTAATTTTAATCGCTAACGAACCGCTAAATTTATTATATCCGTTAATTAAAGTAATTTAATATTTTTCTCTACAATATTTTAATATATTAAAAGGACCGCAAATATTTATATAAATTATATTTAAAACGTATTCGGCCTATTTAAATTTTCTTCGATAAAGTATTTCCCTTATACGGCCTCGAATATAGGGCTTATATATATAGTATTCTTAGGCTTCCTTTATTCTATCAATTATTTTATTTATTTTAATTAAATTCTATTTGTTGAAATAATTTATACGTTCGTACTAGAACTTTATCTTTAAGCTAATAGAATATAAAACGAAAGTTTATTAAGTTGTATTGGTTATTTATAGAATAAAGAGGTTACTAAAGTAAGTAGTTTGGATGCCTATTCCTTCTTTCTCGATGCGCTAGTAGTTTTTAGATAGAATTATACTAGTTTTATTATCGAATATTTGAATTACGGAGATTAAGTTAATATTTAGATTTAGAGTAAATAAGACCTTTTGGAAGCGAATAATAACGATTGTACTTATATATATTATGTTCTAGTTAATAGGATAATTCTAATAGAGAGAACGATATTAATTTAAATAATTATAGTAGATTGTACTATTAAAGATATATTTTTTCTTAATTTCCTTAATGCTTAGTATTAGTATTTTTACGCCTCCTATCCTAGTAATAGAACTACTATATAGTTCGAAGCTAATGAAATCGCTTCGAATAGTAATTATATATTATTTATAGTCCGAATTAAAGAAGTATAATAATTGTAAAGAGTAATTCGAAGATATATTATTAGAAATAAATTCTTCTAGTACTATTAATTTAATTGCTAATAGGAAGGGACGAGAAACCCGTTATATTATTGTTAGAGGGAATAGTTAAAAATAATTTCTTCTTCTCCTTTTCCGCTTTCTTTTCTTTAATTTTAATATTATACTTACGTTTTAATTCCGGAAATTTATCTTAGTAAACGTCGGCGTTATAATAGCGCTTACTATAATAAATATAGCTTTTATTACGAGGGTAATCTTAATTACTATACTTAGACTACTTAAACTACGTTAATTATCTTCTAGCAGTTAATATTATTATTGTATAACCCTCTCTTTTAATTTCTATTTTTAACTGGACGAATTCGCTATCGGTTAATTTAGTAGTATTATTAAATAAAGGTAGCTTTTTACTATAAACGGCTTAGAAATTAGTTTTTTAAGCGCTATACTACTTTTAATTAAACGTTTCTAAAAGTTTTATAATTATATAGTTCTCTAATACGTAATATTCTAGGCTAATTATAATATATTCCTCTTATAGCGCTATAATCTTCTAGGATAGTACGTTAATATTATCGAAATTAGTAAGCCGAAGGTTATTCTATTCCTATTAAATCCTCTATAGGGCGTTAATCCCTTCGTTAAAATATTCTACCTTTATTTTAGTAAAGAATTTAATAATAATCTCTTTCCTACCTAATAACCTTATAATTATTTTTCTTAAAGTAATAGAAAGAATTTTAACGATTTTGCGTTACTTAGTTTCTTAAGCCTTTAAGGCGTAAATTAGGACTATCTCCTTAATTAAATAATTTTTAATAATATTATAAACGCTTATAATATTAGTTATAGACTATTAGAATTAATATTAAACTTTATAATTATTTTTATTTAAAAGTTTAGAATTAATAGTTATATTAATTCTATAAAAGGAGATTTTATTAAATTTAACCCGTCTTACCGGTACTATAATATTAGTTCTAATTTTTTTATTAGACAATTTGTTTAATACTTTATTTAAATTTATATCGTTAGTACCGGCCCCAGTATTAGTATTAGTATTAATCCTAGCGTTAGCAGCGATATTAATTAATATAACCGCTTCTACTACTTTAATAATAGCGGTAGGACGGCGATTAATTCTTATAGAGCTTATCCTTATAATTAACCATTTAGTAATCTTATTCCTAATAGAATTAAACGGCCTACTATCTCTTAATTTATTAATAATAAAATTAATACTACGTAAGGTAATTCTAATTCTAGGTACTATAGTAATATTAAAGCTTATAATTAATAAAATAGAAGTTATTAATAGAATTTAAAGAAATAAGATAAAAAGTAACTTAAATTGAATTCTACCAACTAGAGATCTCCTAGTATTTATAGAGGGACTCTATTATTAAATTCGTCTCTAAATAGCTACTTATTTTTTATTTCTTTTATTATACCGATTAGGTATTTCGAATTATTGAAACCGGTTAGATAGCCTACTTCTAACGTAGTTATTTAAATTTAGGATAAAGTCCTTCCGTTCTAATAGTTTAGATACGGGTTCGGACGAATAAATTAATTAATTTTAACCACTCCAATAGTCTAGAACAATCTAGATCTAACACCTATTTATTAGTATACTAAGTTGGAAGGAGATTAGCGTTTTTATTAGTTCGTAGTATTAGTATAGTTATTGTATTACGGGAGCCGGGCTTATAACTTATTAAAATAGATAGGGAATAGAAGCTATATTATTCAATTAGAGTACTATAGACTAATAGGGGCTATCTTCCTTTATATACCTACCGTGCCGTAATCTCCCTATTTTACCTTGTACCGGTACTTTGTTAGCCCTGTCAGATCAGCTCCCGTAAGGTTGTCTAACCGTAAGCCTCAACGCTATGAGTATACTATAATATTCAGTATACTTAATAATAAAGCGGGGCGTTTTCGGTTGTAAATTTCTGACCTCCCAATATTACTACTATTTAAGGCATTGCCAACCTCTATATCGCCAAAACCTTTATACTACCTTATAAAGTCTTCAATTACCATCGCTCCTCCTATTATTTCAATTGAGTTCTTCTGTCCGATTTTACTCCTTTTGTTTTGAAACTTAGTGTTGGGGGTTGGCGATACAATGAGGTAGCGATATAATAAAATGCTTTAAAGGTTTAGTGCACTATTAAAACTACTATCGTACTCTTGGCTAGGCTTTTTTTTGGTGGGAGCAAACTATTGACTTAGCGGCAATGTAAATGGGTATGAATGTTTAGGACGTTTTTTCGCCGGAATTTACTATACAAAACGGTGGATCTTTTATGTCAGCTGCCGTGCAGGTGCTAAGGTGGAGTAAGTGGTACGCTAAGTCAAAATATGGTGCGCGTAGACAAAAGGGGTGGTGCGGTAAGTTAAGCTCCAAGAAAAACAGGGGTGAATAGAACGCAAGCCATCGGGTGATATGGTTGAACATACGAGGCCCTGTCGGTATTTTCAAGTTCGATGAGATCTGATTGTTGCCCCTGGTGAGAGAGGGTTCGGAGTGCTGAGATCGACGACATGGTTTTCGTTACAGTTGAGTTGTGTTGTGTTGAGTCTCGAAAGAAGTGACTTCGGATGTGGTAAGATAGATGAGTGTCCTTTTCCCGCGACACTTCTCAGAAGACAAAGATGAGGATCGTAAACTGGGAGGACGAAGGAGTCTTATACTGTCCTGGACCTTCAGCTTCTCGCTCCGTACCCCATTACTGGATCATATTGACATCTACTAGAGGTACTCACTTCAAAATTTGAACCTACCGTAGAAACTCGAGAAATTTGCAAAAAACATTCTCCTCTTTGGGCGCCGGGCAGGGAGCAGATCTGTGCAGGCAGTATGCTCCGTATGCCAGCATATGCCAGCACATGTGTCTGTCCAGTTAGTGAAAACTTGAGGACATTGCCCACCACGTTAACTTCCACACATTCAAATGCACAGCGACCGGCCTGATCCTCCCAGCTGCCTGCACAGATCTGCTCCATGCCCGGCGCTCAAAGAGGGAATGTGGTTTGCGAATTTCTCGAGTTTCTACGATAATTCAGACCAGGGCTCCGAATAGCGTAACGTAAGATTGGCGGCAGTTTAACGCAGTTATGAGGTCGCGCCGCGCTGCGTTGCGGCAGTGCATGTGTGGTAAGGCCCGATTCTGGCCGGTACTACCTTATAAAGTCGCGAAATCCGGAAATCAGGTCAGGCATGATCGTGCGGATCCTGTGGGGTTGAATGTTTGCCAGTTGCGTTCGGCTGTATGTACGCGCATGTTGATGCAAATGATGGACCTTTAACCCTGCGTTGCCGGACTGTCCAGGAAAATGAATCAAAACAAATTATACGGTATGTAGTCGGATTTTATCGGGGTAATGTCGTCTTATTGCTACCTAACCTATCCGCCTTGGTGTTGAGGTTTTGGTAACCCGGGTGATAACTACCTCTACCTACTCCCGATATGGAGTATTGGTGACGAAATAATATATGAATATTGATCTATGAGGGCCGGCCTCGAATAATGCATTCATCCGCTCGCTGCGTTACCAACTTTCTCCTAAAGCCCTTCTCGGGCTTCTGAATCCCAGAGGTACTACGTCCTTTCTTCCTTCCGGGGCCGACCAATCCTCCTCTTCTCCTCACCCAACACTGGCTTCACAACAACATCCGATCTGTGCTGCTTCTTCGAATCCTCCTCCAGCCCTCGTTTCCATGCATTGGCGGTATTGCCCTTCTTCAATGCATATAGCGTAGCCTTCTCCTTTGCTTGGGCCTCTCGTCTTGGTAGTAATTATCCTCATCGTCATTACCGCGCTTTCTTTTGCCAAGGATGACGTTTTTTCGTCCTCCAGGCTGGGCGAGCGATGTGAGCTCGCGCGAGAGCTTCAGCTTTTTGTTGGGTCTGGGCTCGCTGATCTCGCTGCTATCGATGGAGCGTTTGAGACGTTTGCTCTTTGTGGGGGGTGCTGTGGTGAGAGAGGCCGGATCGCGTTGGACGGCGAGGGCAGGTGGCACTGCCGCCGGTGAGGAGGCAACGGGAGCCGCCTCCTCACGATTTGAAGTTGTTATGAGGTCAGGCATGGGGGCCAAAGTCGTAACAGAAGCTGTAACTGAAGCCGAGACTGTGGCAGAGACGGGAGCTGGCACGGGAGCCAGGGTTGGAGCCACAGTGGGTTCGTGAGGTTCTTTTACTTCGCTTCCCACGACCTGCGCGTTTGTCGATAAAGGTGATGTGCTCACTCCATGTTCGGACGTAGAGGTATTCGACGCTGGCCCATCGATAGCATCCTCCACAGGCAATGATGCCGGCGGTGCTACCTCTGCAGGCTCGGCAGCTGGAAGTTCTTGATCTTGCTCTGCCACAACAGGAATAACTTGCACATGCCGCGGGATCACCGCCGGCAGTTGCAATTCCCCATCAACAACCGTCGCCCCCAACTGCTGGAGAAATTGCTCAAGTTCCTCCGTCGCCCTCGCATTCTCAGCCAGCTCCTCTCCTCGACGCCGCAGACAGTCCTCCATGCCCTCTCCCGCACGGCGCATCTCATCTGCGAACCATTGTATCATTGTTGCGTTGGAAATTTCGTGGTCCCTCCTGACCTCCTCACTGAGTAGTTCCGCCAGCCCCTTCCGATTTTGTCGAAACTCGACTAGGCGTCTCAGCGTATTTTCGAAAATCTGCTGTTCAAGTTCGAACCTGAATTTGCAGCACTCTGCCCTAGTGGCGGACTGCCTCTGCCAGTTGCGTAGTGCAAGAAAACGATCCTGCTGCGTCCATCGCCAGTGCAACGCTTCGATTTCGGCTTCTAGTGCGTCGAAATCGAGGGCCGGGCTGGCAGGGCCGAGCACAGGAGAAGCAGCGGGGGTGACAACGGGAGTGGTAAGAGGCGTCGAGGGTGCGGTGGATGCGGCAGAGCCGGGGATGGGAGTTGCCGCGAGGGCGGGGTTGAAGCTTTGGTAAGGGGAGACAGCGGAACAAGCTGACTCGGAGTCCGACAGCGGCGAGGTAGGTCTGGCGATTTCTTATTAGTATCATCGGACGGACTGAAGGCACGAATGTCATAGATTCCAGTGTAATATTAACATACGAAGAGGTCCCCGTGGCGTATGCGACGTCAAATGTCGTTTGGGCCGCACCCAGCTGTTGGTGAGGAGGTGTTTGCGGTGATGACATTGTCGACATTGAGGTCGCTATTTTCGTTGTGTTGGTAGTCGAAGGATCAATGGCAGATAAGCAAGTCGATATAACTTGGGTTAATCTTTCCGAGATGGTGTTTTGGAGACGAAGATGACGACTGTAAACTGGAAGGGAGAGACGGTTTTATACATGACCTGAAGATTGCGACTGTGGAAAAGAATGGCCACAGGTTCCTATGTCCAACCTTCACCAGATGCTATCGTCAACTGGAGATCATGTTCGTGATTGGCTACAACCACTAGCTCAAGGTTTTGGGGTATCGAACACCCCCATTGTTTGAGAGATTCCGGCTGTTTGCCGACCGGCAAGATGGGTTGAAAGTTTGCCAGTTGCGTTCGGCTGTATGTAAGCGCACGTCGATGCAAAGAATGGACCTTTAACCCTGCGTTGCAGGACTGTCCAGGAAATTGAATTTAAACAAACCATCCGGTACGTAGTCGGCTTTTATCGGGGTAATGTCGTCTTATTCTTAGGTAGTCGAACCACACAACATACCATCAACTCTCTCCTAAAGTCTTTCCCCTACTTCTGAATCCTAGAGGTACTACCTCCTCTCTTCCTTCCGCGGCCGACCCACTCTCCTCTTCTTCTCACCCACCATCGGCTTCACAACATTCAAGTTGGCCGGAGCCTCTTCCCTCTTCGAACTCTCCCTCGTACCCTTGCTCCTTTTTCTGAGCCGTCCATCCCATCCCTTAATGAGGTTTTCCTCCTTCGACTGCGCAGTCATCTTCCAAGTCCTAAGCCGCTTGTCACTACCGCTATCCTCCTCGTCATCGTCACTGCGTCTCCTCTTTCCAACCGCGACCGAGTTCCCGGCTCCTCCAACCTGGGCAAGCCATTTGAGCTCATGAAGGAGCTTCGGCTTCTTGACAAGCTTGGGCTTGTCGTTGTCGCTGCCAATGGTGGTCAGCTGGGTGCGTTGAGTTTTGGTTGACGTGGGTTGCGCAGGCGGAGCTGAAGCTTGACGATCTGGTATCGGGGTGGCGACAGGATCAAGGACCGGGGCTGGGATAGAGGCTGTAGTTGAATCTGAGACAGCCGGTGTCGGCGATGGAGCAGCAACAGATGGAGTCGTTGGAAAGGCCGGGGTGAATGTTGAGGGACGAGGATCGTCCAGTAAGCTTTTCGCAAGCTGAGCAATACTTTGTATTGCGCTCATGGATTCATCCAATGCCGGCCCGTTGTTGGCTTCCTCTGCTGGACCCGCCGGCATAGCTGTCTTGTCGGCAACCGGCGCCAGTTGAACTTGCTCCTTAGCACGAAGTGCCTCCAGCTTTTCCGTAGCCTGCGCCAGCACCTCCCGCGCCTCCTGTTGATTCTGCAGATGAACGAGCAAATCTGCCCTCAAGGACCTTTCAGCCTTACCCGCATTCTCTGCAAGCTGCGCAATGTCCCTCTGATAACTAGCAATTACGGATTGTCGAAGTTGAATCTCAGATTCCAATCCCTCCACTCTATCAGCCCAAAACGCCCCCATATCTTCCTCCAATGCCCTTAAGAAGACTGGGTTGTCATCAATCTGGGGCGGCGCTGCCACGGGAGAGGCGAGAGGCGGCGTGACGGGGATCGATCCAGGGAGGTGGACAGGTTTGTCGGGCCCAAGAACAGGAGAGGCAACGGGAGTGGCCACTGGTGTATTGAAAGTGGTTGATGGCGCAGTAGAGGCAGGAGAGCCAGTGAGGGGAGTCAACTCAAGGGCGGGGTGGACGGTCGGGTTTGGGGAATAGGCGGATTCATTCGATTCGGATCCAGAGAATGATGAGGCACGTCTAGCGATCTGTTGTTAGTCCGATAGAACTCGATGACGGGAGGAGGATGATGGTATCACAGGGCTAAACATACAGAGAAGTTCTGGAGGCATAGCCGACGCCAAATCGGGATCGTGGCGCGCCCGGTAGAGGGGTGGAAGGCTGATCGATATGTGTCCAACGCAGTTGTTGGTGAGCTGTGTGAGATGACGACATTGTCGGCGTTGTTGTGGTTATGATTGGTATAGTGGGGTGTTGAGAGTCGAAATGTTGAAGATGTCAAATCAGTATGGCTGATGTCTCCTTTTCTTTCGAGATGGCTTTCGGGGATGGAGATGAGGGTTGCAAATTGAGAACGACGAAGTGTTTTAACTGCCCTCAAAAGTGCGACCAGGGAACAGATGGGCCCCAAGTTCAACCTTCACTGGATGCTATCTTCATCTGAAAAGCTTATCCGTGATTACTCCTATTGTTCTTGGTATTTTCCAGCCGTTAGCCCACCCGCCACCGGCATGGTGGACCCACTCCTTATTCAGAAAAAGCAGACAATAGCATGCAGGCCAGGGGTGGGGTGTACCTTGGCCGATTCAGTGAATTCATTCTGTTTCTGAGAAGATGGGATGATATATACACGCTCCACCCGAATGTCAAGCTGAGGTTTGAAGTCGGGTGCTTGGCATTGTCGCCAGCTGTCGAGTGTCGGGAGCTGAACCTTTGGTGTCAATTGAGAGCGACATTGTGTCGAGCTTCAGTCGAGGTGCTTTGTGTCGTGAACAGGTCCTTGTAGTCTGTACTTGGTAGATTTGTAACTGTGGGTAGTGTGAGGACGAGAAAAGAGGGATAACTCGGTAGGGCAAGCAAAAAAGAACACGGCGCGGATGGTTGGCGTCGAAGGGGGAATGGGTGGGGGAAAAGTGGGGAAGGAAGGGATGTGTTAGTGATAGTGCAGCCGCTAGGTTCTGATGGTTACAGTGTAGAAGCACTAACAGGCAAACATGGCGTGCAATACAACCGAGACAGCCCAAAAAGTCTGACGGAACGCAAAATAACACAAGTGGTGCACCGCAATGAAAGGCCCAGAGCCGCAAAAAAAAACTCGGAAAAGGAAAAAAGGAAAAAAAAAAAGGAAAAAAAAAATTCGAAAAACCATGAAATGAAATCACAGTTTGAGTCAAGGATTTTATTTCCCCCCCCCCCCGCAAAAGTCCGACAACTTGGACTGGTGTAGTTCGTTTCCCCCGGAAGCCGACAGCAAAAACCGAAACGTGTCTCGAGGAAAGGGATCAGGAAGTGAAGGCCCGGCCGCCCTGAACCTTGGCGGATGCCGGAATGACGGAGCCGCCGAGCCGGGCAGGCAGCATGCACCAGCGCAGTGCCGAGCTGCGATCGGGACTCGCGGAGTTTGGCGCAACAAGAAGGATATAAACTTCGCTCGAAAAAAAATGGAAACGAAGGATAAAAATGCAGAGAACGCGTCCATGCCATCTTCAACTTCCGGAGAGGGCGACAAAAAAGGCAAAAAGCTCAGTCGCCCAGGAGGCTTGGGGGAACGAACCACCATGCTCCAGCTGCGACCTACGAAAACTGTACCACGGGTACCGCGCACACCGGCAATGTTTTCATGAACGGAACCGCTCGGCCATTTGGCCAATTGGTCCGCGCTGGAATTAGGGCCTGGTGCAGGACCTTATATGATGCGTAGAGGGGTAGAACTGATGGATGGGATGAAAAGCGGACTTATACGTACAGTACCGGTCGACTTCGAAGCACGGCGTATTTTCGGTTCGAGCCCCATCAACAAGGAGAAGAGGAAAGGAGAGACCACGTCTTAAAGGTCTACTACCAGTAGGATGATGGAAAGGGGTGTAGGGAGTCAAGGCCCTGTCAGAAAAGTACCTTATCGGTATTGGACTGGCCAAGCTCTTGAGCTGTGGCGCTTCTGCATGCTGGTCTTCCAGCAATTATTGCAGGTGGTGGGCAAGCTCCTGGAACAGTGGCTGCTGAGTCCCCGCTTGGTAGTCTGGCGTAGCGGCAATGGCGTGAGGAAGAATGAGTGAAAGGTGACAGGAGACATAGAAGAGCATGAGAACATCCTTGTGACTGTGCTATCGTCGGGGAATGATATCGGAGAGAGGAGGGAGTAAGAATGAAAACAGTCCAAGCCGCAAACGGGTGGTCGTCATGTCACAAGGGGTGGGCAAGAAAAAGTAGGGGACAAGAAAGGAAGGGTTGAGAAGTGGAAGAAGACATGAACAGCTACATCTGGCCCCAAGAACCAAGCAAAGGGCGAGAGGAGTGATATTTGTATTCACATTTCGGCAGTTTCGAATTGCACTTGCTTGCGCTGAGTTGTTCGGTTTGTATTTGTGTATTTTGTTTCTGTCTTTGGTTCGCGCAAATACAAATACAAACACGTGCAGATGTGAAAGCTGGTGTTTGGGTTCAACGACAAATATGGATCCCACCTGGTCGGCCTCGCGTAGAATTTGTTTGAGAGCGATAGTTGAGCATAGGAATGCCGCGCGAATGCCGCCACCAAGACAAGCTGGCACGACACTTCCAATGTCCGCGATAGTAGGTGAATCGGGCTTTAGGTGACGAGACTGTACTCGCAGAGCTCGGGGTCGTTGAAGTTGATTGGGAAAGAAGCCTGTATATCAGTCAAGGTCAGCACATGGTCAATTCTTCGCGGAATACGACACCAAGAACTCTTACCCATTCTCTGCGTGAAAGCAATGATGAGGAGCCGTGCCAACGTGACTGGTCAAGAAATGTCCACCCTTTCACTGAACTGGGAACTGTCGAGGTCAGTGCAGGATAACCGCAAGTTGTCGGGGAATCGAGTAGGGAGCAGGCTCGCTGGTGCTAGTATTCTCGGCCGGAATGGTGCACACGGCGCCAAGGAAATCCTTGAATGGCTGGCGCTGTGTAGCGAGGAACACGTTCATCGGCTCCAGCAGTGTCTCCTTTCTGCTGCCAGTGATGGTATTGAGGTTGGCTGGAGTCTTTTGGCGTTGAGAGTCAAGGTGCGTTGTGCGCGCGGTTTGGGGTGGTCGCGCAAGAGGCCGAAGAGCTGCGGGTTGAGAATAGCTGGACAGAAAAATGGAATCGGAAGTTGACGCATGGCATTCCAAAGACCAACCAAGTCATGAAAGAAAAAAGAAAAAAATCTGAAGTTTTTCTTTCAGAGAATGTGTATGCCGAGGCAGAGTTGACGACGGAGAAGGAACGTTCACCGAACTGGAAAGTACATTTGACCCCACTACCCGCACCCACCCGACCCAAGTGAGTCCAGTCTCCACCATCAGCAGAGCCAACTTCACGTCGAGGAATGACATGACTTGCAAATGCACCCAGATCATTGTTAAAAGTGCAGTGACAGGTAACACATGTTCATTTGTGCTTTCCTCACTTTCCGATGAAGCGAGCCATGGGTGGATTGCATGGAGCTCATTGCATGTGACACGGGACACCTCCAATATCGTGAATCTCTTCAGTTTGAATACACCTGCACCGACTGGGCAGGCCAGAAAGCGCAGTTGAATCGGCGCCCGGGCAAAAAAAAAAGGTAAACGCAATCAATAATTTAAGGTTGAAAATGAAGGACTTCCGAAGAAAAGCAAAAAATGGGGGGGAAAAAACAAAAAGCTCGGCCCGCGCCCATGCTCGGAATCGAACTCGGGATGAGACGACTCTGTACGAGCATGATAGCAGCAGACCTACGAAAATACCACGCATTTTCTGGACCCAGCGCCTTACCACGTAGGCTACTGGACCGTGGTGGAAGGTCTACACTTTGGTGCTTATATGGTCCCAGTGTAGGTCATGCCGTTGGACCTGAAGGATGGGGCCGTGCCCATTTCCATCCCGTGGTGTGTTGGAACTTGGTGGGGACTCGTTCCTTCCACACTTCACTTGGTCACTTCCCTCTAGTACTACTGCCAGCATGCCGGCCTTCCTCTTTGCAACCTGGCCACCCAAGACCAGACTCGGCTCCCAGGTCGCCCGGCGTCGAGGAAAGAGTGAAAGGAGTGATGTCAACAGCGGGGCATCGTCAACACCCCGGTCACGCACAGCCACATCCCCACATGCCCCACGAACTTTCCCCTGCCAAGACCACCGTTCTTTTCAGGGAAGGTGGGGGCGGGGTGTCTGGGTGTCACCCTATCCCCGGCCCACGGCAGTGGGGACCAAGCACTTTCACTCGACGTCAACGGGATTTTATTAGTGCATCACTCCATGTTAGAGCAAGGTGAGGAGGCTCAAGAGTGTGTGTTTGCATGACAGCTGCTGGTGCACATGATATCAAGCCGAAATTTTGTGAATGACGGACTTCTCTGATTGTCGGTGTCTCCGGAGATCTGTGTCAACAATGCCACAACAAAGAAAGCGAGAAGGTGCGCTGGGTCTCTTCCGGGGTTCTTTCCTTGTCCGAACTCAATCTTTGTTCCAGAGATTGCGGAGCGAGCCGAATTGGCAGGAGCAGTCACGGTCGTGATGGCGTCTGTAGATGCCGGGAGGAACTGTTCCTTCCTGGACTCGAGCAAGAACACAATAGAACAGTTTCTTACCTGTATGCCCCCCTCTGACCTAACCGTGGAATTACGGTGCTGGTATAGTTTGTATGGTTAAACCGTATGAGAGAAATAATTAAAGAATTGCGGTAATTATTTTACAAATAGTTTACATTAGGGAACGGTTTATTTTAAAGGAGCGGTTAGTTTACGGTGATGATATACGGTGTGGTATTACTTATAGTGATTTTTAGGGAACGGTAAAAAAGTATAAACGGTATTTGTTCTAAAAGTGGGCTAAATAGTTGGAAGCCGCCTAGTCTACCCAAATCTAATTACGTATATTAGTACGTATTACCCTAATTCGTATACCCGTACCTATACCCGTACCCTAGGTACCGCCCAGCCTACCCGGTACGCCTATACGGCGTACCCGGCCGGCGCCCCGGCTTCTAATATACTTATTTCTAAATATATTACTAATTAGTAGATTGAGGGGAATATATTTAATTAAATATAGTAATAAATATATAAATACAACGATAGAAAATATTGTGACCTTGTAGTACCCGCCGGTACTTAACCTTAAATTATACGTAGATTGAATTATAATAATTTACTACCGCCTAGTATAGATTTAGGAATGAATGTCCGGCCGCCGTCTTTATTATCCGAAAATAGTATAAAGTAGAAAGATAATATTGGGTTTAAAGAGGGAAGGCCAATAATAATTTGATTACTAGTTTTATTAGCTTAGTACTGGTAGGAAGTGATGGGAGCTCCCTTTGAGAGTTTTAGGATTGGGAAATTGCTTATAGTTTTTATTTCGCTAGTATTAATAATTATTATAACTATAAGGAAAATATAGGTAGGAAAGCTAGGTCCTAGGGTTTTACTATATATTAATATAAGTATATAGAATAGAATTTAGAATATTACAGCGGTGGGGCCAGGCCTTAGATATTAGCTAAATGTTACAGGGTTAGCCTATATCGCACGTAATCACTTACGTGCCTTGTACTAGCGCACAGCAGTTTTTGAGACTGTTGTCGCTGTTAGCTAATTGGCTATAGCGGCCTCTAGCCGTGGACCCACATCGGGCCTACAATTGGATTGCCCTTATAAGGCTAGTCTTCTAGGCACTTGTTTGCACTCTCTCCTTCTCTCCTTCGTACAATTACGTATATCTATATTTATACCTACCCTTTACTTATAATAATTAATTATACCTTTTAATTATTATATTTACAATATAAATTTTAAATCCGTAGAATCGTGCGCTTATTAATTAATTGCGTAATTTATATATATAGGAATCGTTTTGTTGTTGAGTTGTAGAATTTAGTACTATTATCGAATTAAATTATATTTATCGTAGCGATTTAGTTCGCGCTTTTTTATTTAGTAAATAAGAAGTTGTTTTCTTTATTTAGTAGATAAGAGATCTCTTTTATTTCGTTACGACGATAAATTATTATTATACTCCCTATATTATTTATTTCTTTTAACGGCGATAACGATAGTTTTAGTATTAACGATTACCCCTTTTTTTTTGCCGGTAGTAACGGAACCGATATTAGTTTGCCTAATTTTGTTATAGTTTTAGAGTCCGACGATATTGAATTTTACGATCCCTTCGATTTTAATAACCTTTTTAATACGTTTATAAAAGACTACGTCCCGGATACCGACGTTAATTGCGCTACTTTAATCGAGGTCGATTTTATTCGCGGAATCTAGAATCTTTTTAGTAGATTTAATAATAATAATAGGCCTAAATCTATCCTTTATAACTATTTTATAATTATTACCGAATTCGTTAGCGAATTTACTTTTTAATTAATTGTTGAACCCTTCGGTTGTATTTTTCTCTCTATTTTCGAAGATAATAACGACGTCGCTATTGATTTTGAACGTTTTGAATGCGAATTTAGTATTGTATGCGAAGTTATTAACGATAGTTAAGCTGCTTTTAATATTTTTAATTTCGAATATATTTAATTAAAGTAAGAATATGTTTAATTTTAGTAAGAATTCGAAGTCCTTTAAATAAAGATAGTTTCCTCTAATATATTATTTAGGCGTACTATTAAAGACCCCCCCGTCTTTAATGGTAAAGAGAAGGATTCTATTCGTCGTTGCGAGGTTTTCTGTACTTGGAAGTTTCGTATCGTTACTTTATAGAAAATTAATAAAGTTTATTTCCCTACCGAGGATATTAAGATCCTTAAAGCCGTGATGTTGTTGGGCCCTAAATTCTTCTTTAGCGTTTAGGTTAACTTTAATACTATATTATTAGAGTCCGACGATACAAAGTGGCGTTGGAAGGACGGCGTTATTTTTATAAAGTATTTTAATAACTGTTTTAATAATATTAATTTAAAGTTCGATATTAATTGCCGCTTTACTAATCTATATTAGAAGAATATACCTTTTTCCGAATTCGAGGTCGAGTTTATTACTTTTATAATTCGTTATAATTTTAATAACGTTATAAAAGTTTATTATTTGCGTAATAAAATTAATAAACGTTTGCGTAATTCTTTAGTCTATTATAACCCTTCCGCTAAGAATAATTTTACTAAATAGTTCGACCTTTGCCGCCTTATCGCTTATAATTTTAATAATATCGATTATTATAATAAATTAGTTAACTACTTTTATAAAGCGGAGTTTAATAATAACGGTGGTAATACCGGTAGTAGTAATAATAGTAGTAGCAGTAGCGGTGCCGACGAGTGTACTATTAGCTAAAGCAGTAATAAAATAGATTTTGACGCTATCGACCTCGCCGTTTTTATTTATAAAGAGGTTCTTAATTAGCGTATTTATAATAGTAAATATCATTACTATAGTAGTAATAATTATATTATTCGCGGTTACTTCGCCTTTATTAATTATAGTAGTAAAGGCCTTTAGTACGAGAAGGGTAAGAATAAAAGTAAAAATAAAGGTAAGAATTATAATTATAATTGTAGCGGTTAGGAGGAGGTTTACGCCGCCGATGCTACGTCCGCTATTTTAGCCGCTCTTACGGAACCTACTATTAGCGGCGAATATTATAACGAGTAGGGAAATGAGTAACTTCTATACTTAATTATATATAGAGGCTTTACTAGTTATTTTTATTATAGAGACGAATTTTAAATTCTTTTGAATTAGAGGTTTTGGAGGAGGTTAGGATTTAATTTTTAAATAGTTCTATTTCGTTAAATTTAATACTCTTATTTTTTTATATTGTAACCGGCTCGCGTAAAGATTATTATATTTCCCTTATTAATACTAATTATTCTACTTTTACTTTTATCGACTATTTATTTATAATTAAATATAACCTTCCCTATTTCCGTCTTCTTTATATAAAAAAATTTATATTTACTAACGGAGTAATTAAAGGTATTATTTCTAAGGGGGTAACGGCTAAATTCTATATCGGCTATTATAAGGAGACGATTACCTTCTTAGTTTATAATATTTCTAAGAACTATCTAATTATTTTAAGTTTTTTATAAATATAATATTATAAGCTCGAAATTAATTACGAATAGTACGGGTTACGCTTTAATAATTATTGCGGCCGTTATTTACTTTTTAACCTTTCGAAAAATTAGACTTCAACCCTTAAAGCCTTAATTAATAAGGTTTCTACGGCGTCTATTCGTAGGAAGCTTATTACTATACTTAAGAAGGAAGAGACTAAACCCGTCGTTCCGTTTCCCTCCGCTATTATTAAGCCTATTTTAGAACCTATTATTGAACCTATTTTAAAATTTATTACCGAATCCGCTTTAGAACCCTTAATTATAAAATCGTCTTTAATTATAATTAAAATCGATTTTAAGACTGGTTACTGAATTATCCCCGCTCCTATTAGGGCGCTAATAATTAAAAAAGTCGGGTCGAAGGTTAGTATTATTAATATAATTATTCTCTTTATTAAAATTAAAAGCCCTATACTCTACGAATTTTATATCTATATCGACGGCCGACGCGTTTCTGTAAGTACGAAGCGCCCTCCTTATAACCGCCGTTACTACGATTTTAATTATAATTGCGACTCTAGTGATATTCGGGAGTTTAATATAGTTATTTTCAACTTCGTTTACGAATTATAATAGTTGTAACTGTATATTACGAATTATATTTAAATTAAAAAGTTGGTAGCTGTAGTAGAGATTTAGGATATAGATTTAATGGAAGAGATAATTAATAATATTATAGAAGGTAATAGTTAATAGTATAAGGAAAGTCTTCCCTTTATTCTTTATAATTTTATTAACGAAATAATTAGTATTTATATATTAGAAGAATCCTACGAGGCTATAGTTTTTACTAAAATTATTTATTTTATTAGAAATTTCGATGAAGACGTACTATTTTGCGAAGAGATAATTCGATGAATATATTTAATTAAAATTTCCGAAGAGGATGCGAAGAAATTCTTCGATAAAACCGATTGCCTTATTAAAATAAAGGAAGAAATTATTATAATTTTGAAAAAGTTAGAAGGAAGCCGATATATCGACGAAATAATAATTTTTTTCCCTTCTTTAGTAAATAAAGTCCCTTTATACTAATTTTACAATTATAAAATCGAATTTAAATTAAGAGAGACGCCCCCTAATATATAGTTATAACGAATATTATTTATTAAAGCTATTATAATTAAAAAGTAGATCGACAATAATTTGAAGAAGAATTTTATCCGCCCGTTATAATCTATAGCTACTTCGCCCATCCTACTAATTAAGAAGCTAAGTAGTAATATTTATATTTATATAAATTATTATAGTATTAATAATATAATAATAAAGATTCGATATTTATTATTATTAATTAAGGAAACCTTCGATACTATTTATAAGGTTAAAATCTTTATTAAATTCGACGTTATTATTACCTTTAATAGGATTCGTATTAAGGAAGGGTATAAGTAGTTTACTATTTTTATTACCCATTTTAGCCTCTACGAATCTATTATATACCTATTTAGTTTATAGGGCGCGCTAGGAACCTTCTAGAACTATATTAACGATATATTGTACGATATTTTCGATATTTATACTATTATATACCTTAATAATATTTTAATTTATTTGGATAATACGGAGGAGTACAAAAAGTATATTAGGGAAGTCTTATAGCGAATAATTAGGGTAGGGTTCTAAATTAATATTAATAAATACGAATTCTATATTATTTATATAAAATATTTAGGTTTAATTATTACCTTAGGAGGTTTCGAAATAGATTTAGAGAAGGTCTCTACGGTCGTAATTTAGGAGGCTTTAAATTCTAAGAGGTTGTTATAGCGCTTCTTAAGCTTCGCTAATTTCTATCGACGTTTTATTAAATACTTTTCAATTATTACCGGCCTACTATACGAATTAATTAAAAAGATAATAGTAGAATAGTAGTAGATAGAATAGTATTAGAAATCTTTTAAAGCCTTTAAAAAGGCTTTTAGTAGCGGTTTAGTACTTTATATTTACAATTGGTCTAAATAAATTATCGTCGAAATAAACATTTCGAATTAGGTTTACGGTAGTATTTTATTATAATATAATAAAGAAAGCGTTCTTCGTCCTATCGCTTACTTTAATTAATAATATTCCTTAATTAAATATAATTATAATATTTATAATAAAGAGTTATTGGCGATTATTAAAGCCCTAGAGGAGTAGCGCTCCGAATTAGAAGGAATGTAAGAATTGTTCGTAGTCTTTACCGATTATAAGAATTTGAAGACTTTTATTATTAATAAGTAATTTACCCTCCGTTATATATAATAATTTTAATTCCTTTTCCGTTTTAATTTTATAATTAAATATCGCCCGGGCTCGCTGTAAGTACGTCCCGACGCCCTAAGTAGGAAATTAAAAAACTTACCTAAAGACGAAATTAATAAACGATTATTAATTATAAATAAGGTTCTATTTAATTATAATATTTTTATTAATGGAACCTTTATTTTAGAAGACGGAGGGGAGGAAAATATTAGGATTAACGTTAATATTAAATATATTTGTAAATTAAAGGTTATAGATGAAAAATCTACCGACAATTTAGTAATAGAAGGATATAAGAAGTTAATCTTTTTGTAAAACGTTATAGCTTGCCTATTAGATCCTAATTGGAAGGCGTAGTCTAAGGAAGTTAAAGATTAAATGAAGAAAGTATCCTTCGCTAAATATAAAGCGATTTAAGGACGGGTGTACTATTATAATATTATTTTCGTTGACCCTACGGATACTAAATTTTAATTACAATTTCTTCGCCGCATTTACAATTCGCCGTCGATTAGATACCCGGGCCGCGAGAAAACTTATTCGTTATTTTTATAATCTTTCTTCTAATTAAGGATATACGTTATTATTAGAATCTACTATAGGATTTATTTAGTATGCGTTAAATCTAAGCTATTACGATATATCTCCTATAGTTTTTTAAAGCCGCTAATTATACCTTTCGTATTATAGAAAGATATTTCGGTAAATTATATTATTCTATTAATGCTCTACGTATATTACGGATAAGAATTTAAATATATTGCTGTCGTTATCGATTATTTAATTAAAATACGATATTTTATCCTTATTATTAATTTTATAATTAAAGAGTTAGCGGATCGTTTTATTAAGAAGGTTTATAGTATTTATAGCCTCTCCGATTCTATTGTATCCAATTGTAGTTCCTAATTTATTTTATAGTTCTAGAGGGCGCTATCTTTACGTTTAGAAGTAATTTTTAAATTTTCTTCCGCGTTCTATCCCGCTACTAACGGTTAGACTGAATATATTAATATAGAAATAGAAAAATACTTCCGTCTTTATATTAATTAAGTATAAAACGATTAAGTAAATTAGTTATTTATTGTAGAATTCGTTAATAATAATTTAGTCTTTAAAATTACTAGTATTTCCTCCTTCTTTACTAATTATAGGTTTTACCCTTATATAAGCGTTGAATTAGCTAAACCTTACCCTCTAGAAATATTTATAGTATAATAGGCCGAGTATTTTAAAGTTAATGAAATTGTTAATTATTTTAGGAAAGTATTAAATTATATTATAAATTAAATTAAATAAATTTAATAATAGTATAAGGATAATACTAATATTCGCCGATTGGATACTCCGAGGTATAGAATAGGAGATAAGGTCTTATTTAATATGGAGAATTTCGAAATTGGTTGCTTATATACTAAATTTACGCCCCTATTTAAGGGTCCCTTCGAAATTTTTAAAGCGGATAGTTATAAAATTACGTTCAAGCTCCTAATTAATATAAAGTATAGTTTAACCTTCTATATTAATAAAGTTAAATTATAGGACGAAGTCGGTATTCTGGGATAGGTGGCTATAGAGGAGTAAAACGTTCGTATAAATTATAATTAGATTATAAGGAGGATTGACGATAGGGAGGATTCGGTCGAATATAACTTTGTAAAGTTTAATAGTTATTAAAAGAATGAGAAGGGCCGTTAAAAATATTATATTGTTTAAGTACCCCCTTATAAACTATTATAGTAGTTGTGTACTAATATAGTTATAGCCCTTGATATAATATAGAGGTTTTACGAAGTATATTTAAATAAATTGTACCCCCCGAATTGGGTGGCGGCGGAGAAGAAATAGAAGTAGTTGCTAGGAGTAGGAAGGGAGCCGGCTATAGAAGTAGAGGCCCCGGTTAGAGGATACGGGGAGGGAGACGGAGTTTTGGGACGGAGGCGGTCGTTATAGCTAACCGCTATAAAAGCGTTCTACGGTTAGATTAAGTAATTAATAGGGATTTCTATTATTTTATATAATTTTAGTCAGCTATATAGCTTCTTTTAATCCGGGGAAATATTATAGGGTTAACCTATATCGTACGTAATTACTTATATACTTTATATTAGCGTACAATAGCTTTTAAAACTATTATCGCTATTAATTAACTAATTATAACGGCTTCCAACCGTAGACCTATATCGGGCCTACAATTAGACTGCCCTTATAAAGCTAATTTTCTAAGCACTCGTTTATACTCTCTCCTTCTCTCCTTTATATAATTACGTATATCTACATCTACACTTACCCTTTGCCCGTAATACTAAAGATAGTATACTTTTAAATACGGCGACTAATAAACTTATATATAAAATAATATTTTCTATACGTATACGTTACTAAACGTTTAATTTACTTAAACTTACGTATTTCCCTTATATATATATATATAATTGAAACGCCCATCCTTCCACCTTAAGGCGCTGAGGCGGGCCCACCCTAGGGGTGCTACAATTAGATCCGCACCAAAGGTCGCGCGGTCCGTAGGCCCGCCGAAGCGCCGAAACTGGAAAGAGCGGCGTTTTTGTCTATACGGGTCCAACGTGCAGAAAATTCCCCTTGCGCACAGACCACCCTCTGTCCCAAAAGGGAATTAATGTAGGGATCCTGCTATTAACACTGTATCCCGATCCCAAAAGGGAAATCCAAAAATTGGAAATTATTTCTATTAACACCAGCCCTTAACCGTCGCGTGCATCAAAATTCAAAAATTGTTAGATTGTTCGCCTCAATTTTGCGGTCATTTTGATACTTTTTGCAGGCTGTGCGACCGTGTGGTTATTGAGAAAAATCAAAAAGAGTGGTTTCTATAAGGTAAGAATGCGACCATAGCTCCAAATGACCAAGTCCCTAAAATGACCAAGTTAAATTGTTAAGGAGATAAGAAAATTGGCGATAAGGAAATTGTTAAGGAGATAAGAAAATTGGCGATAAGGAAATTGTTAAGAAGATAAGGAATTTGGAAGCGATAAGAATTTAGAAAGAAAATCCAAAATGGCCAAGTCTTTTTAATAACTAATAACCCTAACCCTAAAAAAAAGTACCAAAATGATTAGAAGGAGATGACGAATATTTTGGTCCCGGGTATAAGTTAATCCGGCTCTTGGTTGGGGAGAAAATTAGATTTGAAAAGAATTTAACGAATGAGTCTTTAAGAAGAAAAGTCTAGAAAAAAAAGGAAAAAAGAGGAAAAAAAAAAGAAAAAAAAGGAGAAAAAAAAGGAAAAAAAAAAAAAAAAAAGAAA